>KZ808180.1:132234-143325 GCA_000696205.2 Oncopeltus fasciatus | reverse complement strand
TATTTATTTATTAATGGGGAATCCTCAAGGTGCCCAGCCATCTATAAATGTGCAAGAAATTTACTTTTTTTGAGGCGCTCTAGAAATGTTCCTTCAACTTTATTTTGACCTTTCTTCCTCATTTTCCTGGAGACAGTGATAATCACCGTGATGGTCATCCTGATTTTTATTTTATAGACACCTCATTTTTTCACCTAAAAAAATGTAATAAAATATTATATTGAATACATAAATATTTATTATATTAACACACACATATATAATTCAAATTTTAGTGTTATTTAATAGGTTTTTTTGGGTCTAATGAAGAGATCCTTGATCTCAAAAAGGCTCAGCTGTAAAAAAATGAAGGAATTTGTATGAATGCTGAATTCTTATTTAAGGAAAAACCTGGTTGAAAATTATTTTGCTTGAAATTTAAGTGAAAACCTTAATTTTAGATTAGTTGTCTAAAATTGTCTGAAGAACATCTAAATGTAGAGGATCATGAACAGAAAGACTAAAACATAAAATATCAAAGATTAAGATTATTAGGTGATTTTAGTTGGGATTCGGTCGAGGTAGATACAAAAAAAAATACAAATTAAAAAAAAGTGTATTTTTTAAAAAGATAATATGCCAACGTTTCGGCTTACATTGTAAGCCATCTTCAGGGCTGTAGAAATACAATGTCATGAGAATACAATAATAATTGACAATATTATAATACAGAATTACCATAATGTAATGTGATATCAAAAGTATGAATGTAGAAAGCAATGTAAGAGAATTTAAAAAAAACAAAAACATGCAGACAACTTATTAAAAAATAATTGAATAACATTAAACAATAATTTACCACACCTGTCTATCATGAAGACGAGAAAGGACCTCTTGTCCCTAAGTTCACATTTCCATGACTGAGGAATATAATTTTTCAGACAAACAATGTGGAAGGTGGAAGGTACAAAGAGAAAGTGGCCTGTTTCAAAAGGGGGCAATAAAAAGGACAAAGGAAAGGTATTATTGGGAATAAGTAACTTTGGAACTGGGAAAAATGTTTGACAGGTTTATTGAGAAGGAGGGCTGATGGTTTTTAGAATGTTGAAAATGTTTGAATAAGTTGAAGAAATTTCCGTTCTGTCGTTAACTGGATAGTGTTGTAAGTTAATGTGAATGTTTTCAGACAAAAGGCGTTTGAGTTCATATGGTTCAGTGGAAAGAATGGTTATGCCCTCGAAGTCAAATGGGTGACTTCATGAAAGTTACTTATTCCCAATAATACCCTTCCTTTTTTCCTTCAAATGTGAACTTAGGGACAGGACGTCCTCTCTCGTCTTCATGATAGACAGGTGTGGTAAATTACTGTTTAATGTTATTCAATTATTTTTTAATAAGTTGTCTGCATGTTTTTTTTTAAATTCTCTTACATAGCTTTCTACATTCATACTTTTGATACCACATTACATTATGGTAATTCTGTATTATAATATTGTCAATTATTATTGTATTCTCATGACATTGTATTTCTAAAGCCCTGATGATGGCTTACAATGTAAGATATGGTAGATAATCTTTTAAAAAAATACACTTTTTTATTTTTTATAATTTGTATTTTTTTTTTTTTTATCTACCTTGACCGAACCCCAACTAAAATCATCTAATAATAATATCTACGGTCAAAAAAACTCTCATTTTGATCAAAGATTAAGTTTTTGGACAAACAAGAGCTCTTTACAAGAGAATAAGAAAGATACTCATATAAAAGATATATAAGAACAGGAGAGGAAAAGAGTGTAGCGAACACTCAAAAAGAAAAAAATTGTAACCTCTTGCCCTTATACTGTGAGGAGTGAAGAGAGACTTGGACTGCAGAAAGGACTCAAGATCCTTTTCATCTTTCCCTTCCTTTGAGTCCTTTCTCCAGTCCGTCTCTCTTCACTCCTTCACCGATGAAGGCGAAAAGTCTCCCCAAAAATTATACTCATTGTAATTTTTTCTATTTGTGTGTTCACTACTCTATTTCTCCCTACTGTTCTAATTTTTTATATATACCACAGCTGCAAGTGTTTTATTTTCTATATATAAATATACATAAAACAGAAAAATGTATTTTAATGAAAAAACTGATTTTTAAAAATAATTTAATAATATAAATAATTTTATTTTTTAAAAAGAGTAACCATCTATGAATTCTAAGCTTAATTTTCTTCTGACTTTGAAGACAAACTGTCATACATGCAATAAAAATTTGGTTTCTTTATTTTAAAAGCTAAATTATAGTGGTAACGAACGGTATTATTAGTTTCTTCTAAATAGAAGATTGAAAAATTGAAAGACTTTTTCACATGAATAGCTTGCTTTCCTTATGGGAAATCTACTAAAAATCTTTTTAACTGTGGAAAATAAGCATTAACAACCAAAATCAACTAATACTTGAGATAATTTAGTAGGTCCAATACTGATTACCTGGCAATGGTAATTAGAATATCGACATCAGATTGCCTTTAATGGGTCAAATAAGGGCAATAAGCAACAAAGGAATTAACCAAGTATCCTGGACCCTACAAAGGCTAATTTATAATATACTAAGTAATTATTGACTTAATTTCAAAAAATATAATCCCAATATCAAAATAATTATTCAAACAACAAAGTAAAATAAATTATGGTTCTATTTCCTTCCTAACAAATAAAACCCTTTCACTCACTAAATAAAGAAATAGGAAGTCACAGACAAAAGAAGAAAAAAAATTTTTAATTAAATTTACTGTTATCTTTTAAAATGTCTTCAGGAAATGTTTATAGTCGTTTAGACTCAGTTTTTATTCAATTTAACTATTGATCCTCAATGATAGACAATTTTATGGCTTAAAAGTTATTTCCAATATTTGGCCATAGACTGAGAGAAAAAATTCTGAACAAGCTGATGTCAATGTACTATTATTTAATTATTCTTAAATTTGATCTATTTTCGTTGTTGTGATTTTGCTAGAATAGATTATAAATTTGTAAGTGATTTTCTGAAAATTTCAATTATTTTCACATATAAAATAAATAATTAATTCCATTATAGATTTTGGCACTAGAAATGAGGGAGGGGATGGGAACATACAAATAAATACTCGGTTTACATGAATAAAAATAATGCTTTAATATACATATATATTTTTATAATAAAAGAGATTTACATATTAAAAAATAAGAAGAAAAATAACAATGTCATTAGGTAGCTTACATACTCAGTATCTCGAAAGAATGTTTCCTTCTCTCATTATAACAAATACTGGTAATAAAATTAAAAGTAGAAATACAAAACCTTAAATAGGCCTACAAAACAAAAATTGAAGACAACAACTTTTCACACAAAAATAAAATTTCCAACCTGAATTAAATAGTACAATAGTAGAAATTGATAGAGGAAGTTCAAGGTAATGCTACTAGACCTAGGTATGAGATTTCCACGAAATTTCTGACAATCAAGCTAAAAAGAAAAAGAAAGAAGGATAATTCTTAAATATTCAAAACCAAGAATAAGGCATTCAACAGAAAACAAACATCAGGTGATCTGCAAAACAAATAAATCTTACAAATAGTGTCAAGGGCTTTGAGGAATAACACTTTTTACCTTCCACTTTGAACATAAAGTATAAAAGAAAGAAAAAGAAAAGAAAAATTATTCCTATGGATTGATACAGGGAATTGTATTACTTCAGAAAGTATTTTGAGTTGTATGATCTAATGTAACCAATAACCTGATAATATGTCATGTCCAAGCATTACCATATATATGGAAGCAGATTGAAGAGTTTTAAAAAATAAAGTAAATAAAAAGAAAAGTGTTAGCATCAAAATATAATTAGCAAGACATTACAGATATGACAAACACATATATTTGTACTTCAAACTGCTACCAAAAATAACAAATAAATTTGCAACTTTGAATAACTCTTAAAGAATGGTGTCACAGTGATATTTTTAAAAATCAAGTCAACATAATAAAATATACTCTACGGTTTAATAAATATGTATGATAGTGCTCATCACCTCACAAGACCAGTATTAATAGAAAATAAATTCAATTTTACTTTGGTTATTGAATAAAAAATCAGGAGGAAGTCTTAACATATATCACACCTCTATTTGGACAATAATCAGATAAATAAATACCTGGTTCTCATATCCGTGTCGAGATTTAAAAGGAAAAAAACACAATTTAAAAAAAAAAAAAAAAAAATCACAGGTCAGCTAAAACAGTAAACTGTCGAAAGTAAATAATAGATTTAAGGAAAATACAATTAAAAACTGACAAGCTTTGGTTTATAAATGAAATCTGATTAAGTAGCATGATATGATTTTCAAGCAGGAGACAAAAAGTGTTGTAAGAAATGATCTTATATAGTACTGAAGCAAATGCTTTTAAGACACTGGTCAATAACTTTCAGAAAACATCGTATTAATTTAACTAAAAATATCATTCCACAAATAATAGAATAACAATACTAAATATTGAAGCAGCTATCTTATTCATATTCTTAAAATATACAAGACAAAAAATCTGTACAAAATAATTAAAATATCTACACTACGAACTTAAGCATTAGAACATTAATTAGGTACATTCATATACATCTTGTCCTTCATCAACCAATAATTCTTGGCTGCCTGTGTTAATAACTTATGAACATCTATTAACTTAGTACTAAAATTAAAATTACTCTAACACTAATTAGCAAATATCGTCAACCAAATTAATTATCTCTTCTGTAGACATATCTTTTGTAAGGTGGTAAAAACGATCCTTTTCATTTTCAAAATACTCCCAAAATGATTTTTGACTGGGAACCTGGAATAAACTTTGGAATTTACTGTAAATGAGTTCGGCCTTAGACCGAATTATTTCAGTATTCCTGTGAAATTCTGTTTCTTGCTCTTGAGTTAAGGCTGCAGGAACATAACCAATATATCTTCTAACTTTCTTAATAGTTTGAACTATATCAGGATGTTTTTTTAACATTACTGGAGTCAACTTCAAACCAATAAGTTGGTCAAGAAGATCAATACATTTGGCGGGATCAGCATTTCGAATGTTTAATGCTCCTCTTATACCAAGGTCTAATTCTAACATCACCCCTTCGGTAACTAAATGGTCTTGCTTAGCCTCCTCAACTGATGTTCGAGAATTAATCATCATTGATTTACGAGCTTGTTCCCTTCCCCACTGATACATATTATCTTTAACAGTAGAACTGTGGACTTCACCTGATTCAATGCGTTTTTTGAGTTGTAATGCATAAGACCGGACCTTAGAATTCCACTGACCCTCTCCATCAGGTTCCAAATTTGGTGGTTTCTCCACATCTAAAGGTATTTTCACTGTTTCATCGCCAACACATGCAGTAATATATTCAGTAGGATTGTCATTCTCTGGAGATTTATCGTTATCAGCTTCAATTTGAATTCTAGGAGCTACTTTTGAGATAGGTTTTGTTAAAGGTTGATTTTCATCACCGCTATCATTTTCATAGTCAGCAAACCTTTTAGGCTTTATTTTCCTTCCAGAACGAGAAAGGACTTCAGGAGTTTTAGATTCACTATCTGAATTACTAGACTTTTTCTTTTCGATATCATCGTTATTAGCTTCGTCATATTTTCGTTTCTTGGTCTCCTTAGGTTTTACTTGAACTTTAGGAGTAGGAGAAATGGATGTTTTGGATTTGTTGGCCAAAGAAGCTCTCTTAGAAGCGTCATCTGTCATACTTTCATTTCCAGAAATATTAGCTGCCTGATCTTTGGCATTAGCTTCGATTTCATGAAGTCTTTCAAGCTGATCTGTTGAAAGCTCAGCTTCTATTTGATGCAACGCTTCAGTAAAATTTTTATGCTTCTTAGGTTTGCCAAGCTTCACTTTGTTTTCTACAAAATCACTTATATCTTCACTTTTAACTACAGCAGTTTCACCGGTGCCATAGAAATACACATGGTATTTCATTTTATTAGGAGTTTCATCGGCAGAACCTTCAACTCGCGCTGGCCATGGCGGGTACCCTCTAACTTTAGCGAAAACTTTATCTCCCGCAAAAAATTTCGGTTTCAAACTGCTCGACATCTTAAACACGAACTTTTCTTTGTTCACTGCAGAAAACCGCACACCAAACTATCCAACACTTACTTTTTTAGAATAAACAGAGGTAAAGCATAACAAATAAGCTAACCCGCGAAAACGTGATGGCTGCCGCAAAGCTGTGTTATTTACAATGCCTTCTTATTTTATTTGTTTGACTTTTTAAAAAAAAGTTTCAGTAATTTTTACTTCATTTAATTGTCAGAAGTAAGTAAAATAAAGTTATATATTTTATAATTTTGTTTATGACTCAACTACTTACAATAAGTAAATTTGCTAATCTTTATTTTGTAATATATACAAGTTTTTATATTATATTACTTTTTATAAATCTAAAATTATGAGTCAGTCTTTAAAAAAAATTTATTTTATAAAGGTAAATCTTATAGCATAAAGTGGTAAAATGTTTTTTTTTTTCGAAAATGTCTGCAAATGATGATAACCAGTTTTCCTTATCAAATCAGCAAAGATTACAAGATTAAGGAAGGTTGTGGGGTGTCATTTTTGTTTTGGGTATTCTTTATCATGGATAGCAACAAAGATGAAGCCGAAAGATGTATTTCTCTCGCAGAAAAATTTATTTTAGAAGGGAAAAGGGATAAAGCAGAGAGATTTTTATTGAAAAGTGAAAAATTGTACTCCACTCAGAAAGCAAAAGGTTTGACTTTTGAAAGTCCTTTTCTATAATAGTTCACTGATATACTTGGATTTATGTCTAAATTCACGTAAATTTTTCACATTTTAGATCTTCTTGAGAGTTTGCAAAAATTGAAAAATGCATCTTCCCCACCCAAGAAAAAGGATGGATCACCAAGGGAAAGCTCACCTATTAAAAATGGTACTTACTAAATATTATGTGTTTATTTTAGTTTTATGAATCATCTATTAAATTTATGTATTTTATTATCAAATATAAAGTGATGAAACAGTGTATCTTTATGATGCAAGAAAGTTCAGTATGAGCTTCATCTTATTTAAATTTCACAGTGTTTGGTTAACCTAAACTATATTTAGTGCAGTTTACTTTATTGATGTTTTTAATAATTCAATTTTTCTAATGGGAATTTATAGACTTTGTATTCCATTGTATGTGAATGCTTACTTCCTGTTGTAATATAGCTCTGTGTTATTTTTAGTTTTGAATACTGTTTAAGATCGTCAATATTTAATTAATTAGATAATGGCCCTCTTTTAAATCAATTCCAATGAAGAAATTGTATTTTTCTGTAAACAGGAAACAATAGTACTTGCTGGTGTGTTCTCGTTTTAAACTTCCCATGGAAATTTTCGCCCAAAGTTTATGAATAGTATTTTAAATTAGGAAACATTGCTTGTTTCTGGTTATAAATGAATTGACCATATAGATTTTGCTTGAGGTATGGACAATTATATTTCTAACTTCTGAGTGATTTTGTCTAAAAGTTTGTATTGTAGTTATTATATGATTGACTGTAATAAGAATTTAGGCTAAAAACATTTGAAAATTCATGATTTAAATCAGCACACTGTTTTGGTCGCCCCATCCATTACCGAATAGTACCTAATTTAGGGCTAGGTGTTCCCAGGAGCACACCAGAAATGGTATGGGTCACTAAAACAGAAGCACTGAAAGAAAAATGAATGAACTGTATATTAAGTATTAATTGGGGTTCTTGGCTCAGGAGTCCAGTGCTCTAATCTGAACTATCATGCTCCTTACTCATATTTATGTTTATCATCAATGGTGAATTTGCTGAATATATGAGTGTTAGATGTTATTATAAAAGTTTAAAATGACAAAAATTTATTTTTATTTATTCACTTTGGAAAACATTTTTTACAATTATATATTTTCCCATCTTATGTTAGGATATATGTTTCCAAATTCTTATGTCTTAAGACTGTAATTAGTCATGAAGTTATTCCTATATGTAATATCTCATTAATTTATTACTTGATTGAATATTGCTAAGTTTCATAACTTTTAATTTAAACGTTAAAGAAATACATTGGAATTAAAGCAAAGCCTTATATTCAGCCTTACTTATCTTCTAGCCTTAAAACTTTTAGTGGATTTCCCCAAAGGAAATCAAGCAAATTATATAGGTTTAAAACAAAAATAAAGACACTGATTAGGAAATTTGTAAGACAGTTATATAAATATAAAATGTGATTTGTACTAACAGTTGTCTGTTTTGCTTCTTAGTTTGTGGAGTTGTGGGATTCTTCACTCATATTTTACAATTTTATACTATATTTTGTTATTATTATTTTTGATAATAGTTAATAATAGAGCACTGCCAATGTTTCAATTTGTTTGTTTTATTTTTGTTCCAAATTATATTATGGTTTTTGCAATTTTCATCTATTTTATACAGTCTGACATGCTTTTGGCCTTTTCTATAAATAAAAAAAAATTATTAACGAATGTTTATAAACCCTGTGTTAGACACTGGAATGATATTGCCATAATCAGTGGGAAAGAAATAAAAATAGCTATCAGGAGTTTTACTGCAGTGTGCAATAAGTATTAAGGAAATTTAAAGAATGCAAGTTGGGGTTTTAACCAACCTACCAGTTTCTAGGGTTATATTAGGTATTTACTTCTTTTATTTTTTTGTTTAACTTTAATGAGGCCAAAAGATAAGAGAAATCTGCTTTGTTTATGTATACAAGAGTAACATTTTTTTCCCATGCATATCACTTTTAATATTGAAAATACTATGTAAAATCTATATTTCAACTAAATACTCATTTTCAGGTATATGTTTTGCAGAGAGAATTAATAACAACCAATAACAACTTGACTTAGTTATATATTTTTTAATCATTGTATTTTAGTTTGAAAAAATGTATGATTTTACACTTTTACAAAGTAAATGGTCAACTTTTGAATTTTGCTCAATTAAATTCAAATATAACAACTACCTATTTTAAAAGATCAAATAAAACATTTCAATAAAAACCAAACGGGGATGATCAGCACAAACTATTGATCATTGAGACCAGGTTGTTTGCCTAATATTTTTGAGTTTAAACGTATTTGTTTTACGTTCAAAGAGAGAGTTTGTTGACCGTAGATATTATTCTAAGATGATTTTAGTTGGGGTTCGGTCGAGGTAGATCCAAAAAACACAAATAGAAAAATGTATTTCATTCTCTGNTAGGGACAAGACGTCCTCTCTCATCTTCATGATAGCCCTGAAGATGGCTTACAATGTAAGCCGAAACGTTGGCAGATAATCCTTCATTAAAAAAATACATTTTTCTATTTGTGTTCTTTGGATCTACCTCGACCGAACCCCAACTAAAATCATCTTAGTATTTGTTTTACTTGTGTGTTTAGTTTTTAAATTGTCAAAAAATATGATTATTTTTCTTATAAATAAATATATGTGAAAAAAAATAAGTGTCTTTGGAAAATTCAATTATACAGATCATGCCTTTAAAATTTAAAACATCAATTTCTGATTGCTTTAAGTACCCCAAAAAAAATTTGATGTTCCCTATGGCTGTTAATATTAGTTAATTAATTTTTAGATTTAGAAAAAAATCAAAAAACATACTTATAAAAATTGTTTAAGTATTTTAAGTTAAAGCGTTGAGGACATCATGTAGTGTTTAGTTTATTTTCTTAGTAATTTTTCTTGTGCAATCTTATAACATGCCATGGACGTAAACTATTAATGTTTACATAATAAAGACTGAGTACTTTTAAGACTGGATTTATGAATTTCACAATTCCACTTTTATTTTATTTTTATTTTTATTTCAGGTGTACGAAAAGAGGGTCCTCCTGAAGCTGAATTTACAAAAGATCAGTTAGAAGCAGTTAAAAGGTATTTTTATTACTTCAACCTAGCTCTTTTGTAACATCCCTAAAACTTAATTATTTAGTAAATCATTTATAAAGCTATGAAAATAGGCAGTACAAATTCAAAGAGCTAAAAAAATTAAGATGCTTTCTTTGTCGCAGATATTTTAAACTTTATTCACATTTATTTTGACATGTATGGCTTGAAAGATATTACCTGAGATACAAATTTTCATTTTAGTTTGAGCAGATTCTTAAACTCAAAGAACAATTTGTATTTGTACTATGACTTATCTTTTGAAAAATTTTGATTCTTCTGCCAACACTGACTGGCAATATTGTTCCAGTGCCTATCCTAAGATTTATTAAACATACATTAATAATATTTTTTAAAGAACTCCATAGTTATAACATACATAACTTTCCATCAAGAATTATTGAATAAGTATTTTTTCTTTTAGTTGTGCTGTTAGAAAGTTAATGATACACGCAACATATGTTTAATTTACTATCCTTGTTTTGTAAAAATATGAATTGATTTTTAGGATAAAGAAATGTAAAGACTACTATGAGATTCTAGGAGTTTCTAAAGAAGCCAACAATGATGAAATTAGTAAGGCTTATAGAAAGTTGGCTTTAAGACTTCATCCAGACAAAAACAAAGCACCTGGAGCAGCAGAGGCATTTAAAGGTTTTATTTTTTTTTGTTTTTATAATTATTGCTAATATTAAATTGCTTGAATGTTAAAACCCTTACACATAATTTATGTATGTAAAGGTTTACCTGAGTGGTATTGCACATGCTTCCTCTTCTAAAGTAATAAAATTATTTATGCTTATTAAACTCCTTACTCCACAATGACCTTAAAATCCCTTTAGTTTAGGACATCATTACAACCCGTTTTAATAAATTCCACTCTGGCCTTTCCATGCATCCCAATCCTTTAGCCCAAACTCTATCCAGTATTACCCATCCTGACAATCCACCGCGTGGCCTGAATAGGAAATGGCTCCGTGACCTTCTCATTGCCAACACTTCATAAAAAAGAAATAATATGAAGAGAAAAAACAACAACAAAAAAACAACCTGTGTATTGTAGAGATTAAGGAGTTCTGCCATTGGGCAGCTTCTCCATCAACTGAAGTACACGCTAAGTTCTTTCTTATTTTTCTGTATTTTTTTTAATATTTTTAT
>KZ808180.1:119755-131394 GCA_000696205.2 Oncopeltus fasciatus | reverse complement strand
TTTGGTCTGATCGATATATATATATATTATATGAAGGAAACCATCATTCTCCAACAGTAGGATTTTCTTACAAATTATGGAAATGATCAGTTTTATTATGCATTAATCAATTATGAGTTCAAATGGACAGTTTTTGACCAGAGAGATTATTATCTATTTTGACTATAGAGAGGTACAAATCAAAGTCTGGGGGCTCAATCAAGTGTGTATGTGTGTGCGCGTGTATAATTTTTTTATAATTCCTCCTATCCTACTTCTAGACACCAAAAATGATAGTTACTAAAATTTGTGTGTGTGTTGCAACATTATGATAATCACTAATCTTAAACATAAAGTTAGATCAATGATCTAATTATTCTTGAGCAGGGACAGAGTGAATTTTTCTTTTTGCACCATTCTCCGAGGTTCATCCCTAATATGCATGTGTGTATGAGCATGTGTTTGTTGGTGCTCAGTTGGCCCCACTTTTCAGTTTTTCTTAATGAAATTTGGTATGTAGCTTCCAAATTAAAAATGAAAGGGTTTGTTTGTTATTTAGCAAATTGGATTAATTTGAGTAGGGAATACTTGAAATATCGTTTGGCAAAAAAATGTTTTTTCAATATAGTGGGTGTAATATTTAGTTTCAAGTAATGAAACTCAGTAAATTAGTTTATCGATCAAATAAATATGAGTATCAGTTCACTGCTGAATTGAAAACTTAGGAGTGAAGGTTTTCTTATGCCATAACTTTTAATTTTGTGGCTTAGAAGCTGAAAACAGTTATTTTTCTTAGTTAAATGTGGCATTTTGCTCTTAAATGTAAAATTAAAGGCTGATTTGGTAATTGTAAAAAATCTAACAAATAGAAATTGGGTATATTTGAAATATCTAGTGCGAGAGAAAAAAAAAAAAAATCTTTTGTTGCAGAGGGCATAATGTTTAGTTCAGTTCAATGGAACTCAATACTGACTTCTTATTTCTGTTAAAAGATATATTCTTAGTGTGGAGGATGTCATGATATGGAAAGCTCAAATACAAATATTTATTATCATCAATACTGATGAATTAGTTTAATTTACGCACCTCCTGCATGATAGACTTTGCATTAAGTTTATTCTAAAACTGGCATTAAAGATGAACATGGAGGCAACTCATGATTACCCCCCCCCCTTCTTGTTTATTCAGTAGCCATTGGCATTGACCTCGTACTTGCATTCCTCTTTCTTTTTAATGAATTATTTTAACCATATAATAGTATGACTATTTTAATATTATATATATTGAACATATTTCTAGCTGTTGGAAATGCTGTAGCTGTCCTAACTGACACAGAGAAACGGAAACAGTATGACTTATATGGTGATGAGGACAAAGTAAGGCATAGTAATCATCATACATCAGAATCTTATGCCCGTGGTTTTGAGTGTAAGATTACTTCATTTATTTCAAATTAACTACTTTATCCTACAAAGACATAGACATTAATAAAGTTTTGAATACAAATTAATCATCAAGCAATTATATGAAATGCGATTATTAATTATACCGTCACTCTTAGTGAGGTATTTAAATGTATACTAATGTGTTAATGTGGGTTTTTTTTTTTCCAGCTGATATTACTCCTGAGGAACTATTCAACATGTTCTTTGGAGGGGGATTTCCAAGTTCAGGGAATGTTTATGTAAGGCGAGGAAATCGTTGGCAGCGCCATGGTGGTGAGGAGCACTCCCAGCAGCAGCACCGTGATGTAATATTGAATTAAATAATATTTATTTTAACTTTTATTACTCAATAATATACAATATGTGAGGTAAAATAAAGTCATTAATGTATTAATAATAAATTTTGAACCATTAACATTCAGTAGTGTTCCTAAGTATTCTTTTAATAGATTCTTAGTAATTCATATTGATTGTGCTCCTGAGTATTCGTGAGGCATGATGAATTATTGACAGATAGTGTGTAGGTATAGACATTCTGAAAGAAAGCTATGGTTCTTGAGGTTGGTTAATTGCCAGTACTCACTTAGGGCACTTCTTTGGTAATGGCTGTTAAACATAATTTTTATTAAGAGCTCTCTTAGGTATGGCTTAGATAATACATCTATAATTTATGAATTAACTATAGTTTAGTCTTTGCCACACCTCCTTTCCAGTATTGTATATTCCATATGGCCCCCTTCAGTTCCCTTTCCTGCATTTTACTAGTTTACCTCATGGATATATTTGTTATTTCCTGCTCTTTTTACATGACTGACACAACAAAGCCTTTTTATCTTGTTGAACATGTCACTGTTCTTAGTGATTTCATGCGACTCTTTGTTTTCTCATGTCCTCCTATGTTATACCTCAGTCTCAGAGGCACATGACCATCGCTTTTCCAAGAGCAGTGATAGAATAATGTCTAAGTCTCTGAAATGTGGACTTTGTGTTTAATAGTTTTTTTTTTCAGTAAATTCAGTCTTGAAAATTTTTGAAATTAAAATAATGAGCTCAGCCATTATTCTAATGGCATTAGTGCACTTTCTCACAAAAATCTCAATTGCCAAATTGTCATTTGCCAGAAATTTAATGAGGCCTTCACTTTCAAACTTCTACTTTTTTTCAAAACTTTCCCTCTAATTTCCAATCTCTTGTCCAAATCATTATTTTAGTAATAAAATAATTATGAATATGGGATCTTGGTGACACGATGTCTCACTTGCCTTCATAATAGCTTTGAAGATTGGCTTACAATGTAAACCGAAACATTAACAGATAATTAAAAAATACACTAATTTTAAAATTGTATTCTTGGATCTACCTTCACCGAACCCCAACAAAAAAAAAATTGATTCAAAATTTCTTTATTCTCTAAAGCTATCTCTTCTTTGATCTTCTGTAATTATGCTTCAATTTATTATTTTTTTTTTTAGTGAGTGGGACAATTATTTAACACTTATAGATACTTTTAAAGCATCCACTGAGATCTTATTGTTCTAGATAGTATAGATGAATTTAAAATTAAGTAATTCCTACTTGTTTATAATGTTTTTGGCCACCAAATTAAATATATGTAGAAGATTATTGACCAGAATTATGATAAATAAGGCTTAATTTCAACGTCACAGTTTTTGTGAAAGCCATGTATGTACTGCTTCGTGGGATTTTTTAAGAAGAAACATGTGACAAAAATGATCACTGGCTTAATACATTTGGTAGTTATTCTCAACACTATCTTAGAATTTACATTTATCTTTACCTATTTCTTGAGAATGAGTATCCACAGATACTCTGAGGAAAAAGATGTGTTTATTCGTTACCCATGGCTCACTCTAGGTGTGTGATCAGCAAGAATGGTACTCGAATAGGGTTAAGTGTTCTCAGTATCAGTCCAGAAATCCTCTTGGTCATTACAAACGGAAGCACATATAGAAAAAAAACTAACTGTGTATTAAACATTTGAGACCTTTGGCTCCAAAGTCCAATGCAATAACCACTGGCTATCATCCCTCCTATCAAAGAACAAACCAAAAATAAGAAATATTTTATTGATGCCGTAAGAATTGGTTTTAGATTACACAAAATTGATTGATAAAAAAAAAAAAGATGGAAAAACAAAAAAAAAGATATATGAAAAGATTTTAAATAAGTCTACTCATTTTAAATGGACAAAGAATGCATATTTGTTTGTTCGATTAAAAAAAATTTTTTTTCTTTAAAAACTATATTATTTGTGCCATTCTTTATTCTACTAAAATTTAATAATTTATGAGCTGATCAAATATAAATTATACTGAATATGTATGTATTATTCTTATCTTGTGTGTTTCAGACTAATAATTATAGTATTTTGATGCAAATGTTACCTATTCTGATATTGATTGCTCTTTCGATGATGAGTTCTCTACTAGTCTCAGACCCTGTTTACAGCCTGACTCAAAACAGGTATTCATTATCTAATTTAAGGAAAAAATTAGCAAATACTGGTTAATTTTAAATAATTAACTATTTTTTTATATGAATTGTTAGCTATAAAGATATTTTGTTACTATAGCTGTAGTATGTTTAGAATAATATGGATAATTACTGACATTAGATGTTCAAATTCGAAAATTCTCTTTTCATTTTTTGTCTATCTTAAAATTTAGATTTTTGTCAGTATTAGTTAAGGACTATAGAAATATGTGACCTGATTCTTCAGGGAATCATGAAAATATATTTGAAGGACCTTTCAGAGATTTTAAAAGGCAAGTTACCCAAGGAGAAGTGATCTGACCAAGAAACATTTGGTGAATGGTCGCTTCTTTCTTGTAGATTGAGAAATCTTACACAGACTTTTTCTGGTTGTTCTGTATTTTTAGTTAAATAATGTGTGAGTTTTTATGATCTAATGCTACAAACAAACTTTGAAAGGTTTTATTTTATTTGTTTCACCAAAGAATCCATAATGTAATTTTATTTTTCAATGGATGAATTGTGATACAATATTAATTTGAGACAAAATAAGTAATGTATTTCAGATGATAAATATGTAACATATTTCAGAGTTCATTTTGTAACTATGGTGGTGAAGTGGAAAAAAACTCTTTTATTACTTCTAAACTAAATAAGAAGTTTTCCCTACATTATATATATATATATATATATATATATATATATATATATATATATATATATATATATATATATATATATATATATATATATATATATATATATATATATATATATATATATATATATATATATATATATATATATATATATATATATATATATATATATATATATATATATATATATATATATATATATATATATATATATATATATATATATATATATATATATATATATATATATATATATATATATATATATATNTTATGAGCATCAAAAGCCTCCCAAGGATTTTTCATTAATTTTATTAAAATTTTCCAATTTAGTCCAGTTTTGAACATTCTTAAATGGGATATATATCTTAATTTGAAAACTAGATTTTTGTCATTTCTATTACAGTTCACTATATCTACTTATTCATAAAAGATTGTTAAAAAAATTCTTGTTTCAGTATATTGTTTCTAAAATAATTTTAATTTTGAAAATTTTATTATGAATTAATTTTTAAAAAAAATCAAGGGATTCGTTTCGGGTCTCTCCTGCCTTGACATTGTAGGTTGAAGGCTCGTCCTAGGCAGAGGTTTACCAAGAAATAAAACCTACACAGTGTTTAAAACGAATTAATACTAGGGAATAGAATAAAAATTTAACTGTGCCAGCTCGAACCTGGATCTCCTGCTATCCTGGCAAGCACATTTTTCCACTTATGCCACTAGGAGAGCTAAATAACTTGTTGAATTCCCAACACAAGTGTCGAGAGTCTAACCACCGAGAAAGACGAATACATCTTCTAATGCTCGAAGGAGTTGACATTGTCTAGCTAATTAGACGACTCTCATTATTTACTTTAATTTTATAAATATGTTTTTATTGTGGTCTATTGATTTTTTATTGCGCTAATATTTTATTTTTTTATTGTGGCCGGGACAGTTAGATTTTTTATTCTATTCCCTTGCATTTAATCATTTAAAATTTATGTGGGATAATATACCGCAATAAAAAAATATTTATAAAATTAAAGTAAAGAACGAGGGTCGTCTAAATAGCTAGACAATGTCAGCTCCTTGGAGCATTAGATTTTGTATTGTCTTTCTCGGAGGTTAGACTCTCCACATTAGTACTAAGAATTTAACAAGTTAACCAGCTCTCCCAGTGCTTGCTCGTATATCAGGAGATCCAGGTTCGAGCCCTAGCTGGGACAGTTAGATTTTTTATTCTATTCCCTAGCATTTAATCGTTTAAAATTTACGTGGGATAATACACCACAACAAAAAAAAAACAAAAAAAAAAAACTCCCCAGTGTTTATTTTTAAAGTTCCATTTATCTACTTAGGGTCATGGAGAGAGGGGCTATTTAAAATAGCTACCCTATTCTAAACATCAAAAGCATTGGTCAAGCTTTATTTATCAATATAAGTTTGACTGGAGCAACTCTCAAATCTCACTTCTGCCAGGCCCCAAATTGATTTCCTCTATTTGCCAAGCTTAGGCTGGTACCCCATGGGTATATAGAATAGAGTAACTTTGAAATGATTACTCCTTTCAAATCCAGGCTTTTAGATGACAAAATCTAAGTTTTGTTCCCATAGTTTTTGTCCTATATTCATCATTTGTAAATGATATAAATGGTTTTCAAATGCCTAATCTTTCTTATAGTTTTATTAAAATACTTAAATGATCTGAATTTTAAATTTTATTTTGTGTAAGCAAGTGATTGGTTAAAATATTTTTAAAAAAACTCAGTTTCAAAACCCTTTAGAATAATGTTTTACCAAAATCTGGTGTGATGGGGTCATTACAAACGGAAGCACATATAGAAAAAAAATCTATCTAGAGAATAAATTATTTTCTCTGTTACAATAAAACTTATCTATAATTAGGTAGTATTACATTTCAATTTTACTATTGAAAAAAAACCGAATTAAAATTTTTTTTATTTTTTTCCCCACTATTATAAGTAATAATGTATAAAAATAAAATCATTAGAAATAATGTATGGAGAATAAAAAAATGCTGAAAGTTTGCATTGCTCAAATTTGTTTTAACTCTTTTGGCTCCTCCTAACTTAGTAAATATGCCTCTTATTACCTTTCTTTTTGAAGTTTTGTATTTTTAATTTCAGCAAATTCCCTGTAAAAAAAGTAACTAAAAACCTCAACATACCATATTTTGTGAAAGAAAATTTTGCTACAACCTATCAGGGCAGTCATATACGGCTTGAGGCATCAGTGGAGGAAGAGTTTGTGCTAAACTTAAAAACAGCTTGTCTTAGAGAAAGACAATACCGTAAGGAACTTATTACTTTGCTAGTTATAATTCTCAATGACATAGTTCTTATTGACTCTCATTCTTTGGAACTTAATAGCTATTATGTACTTAGTTGATTCGCATTAGAATTTTCGGTTTGATTATATGTGTGCCTCCTACAAGCTCACTTGACCAAGGATTTTATAATTTTTGTGCATGCATGTAACATTTTGTTAGGACAAAATTAAAAATAACTCTTCTTAATAATGGAATTTTTCATTCATGGTTCTTGTGAATATATTTACTACCTAGAAGATATTGCAATATTGTAATTAAAACCAACTGACTCCATTGTTCTTCATATCATTTAAGAAAATAACACACATGCATATAATGTGTCTTTTTTTTTAAGGGATATATTTAACTCTTTAGTCCTTCATTCCTACTCTGCCCCTGATAAAGCTCACGCCACAATAAGGAAGTACCTGTATGGGCCATAACTAAAAAAAAAAATTGTTCTCATTCAAAGATGTTGGGTTTTTTATTATTTTTTAAAAATTATAACGGTGTGTCAACCAATGGGTCAGTATTGGACCTATGGTTGGGCAGGACACCCATGACTGGCCCCAAGACGAGAGAGAGAGATACAGGGGAAGGGAACGCGACAGGGGCACAGCCAGACTTTTCCATCTTGTGATAATGCTTCCTGAGAGGATGTTCTGAGTCGAAGCTACCATTAGCTGGGTAGTACAGTGCTCTCCTCCCCCAGAGCGCCCACAGCCCTCACAGTCCAGGTTTGGGACAAAAGTGTCCTGGATGTCCAGCAGCGCCCCCGCCATGACCCCAGCCACCACCTCACACCCATCCAAAACTGACCGCAGGTCGCCTGGCCCAGGTCCGATAGCGTCCTGAATGTGGTTATTAGGTATCAGCTATTGGTATTTCGACGTAAGACATACTGGGAATTCAATGGTCCAAACTGAGATTGTTGTTGATCTATTGAGGGCTTGGATTGATGAGATGTATTTCGTGATACAAAATTTTATGGGAGTATGGCTGTTTGAACCGATCTGAAGTTTATATGGAAAGAGACGGATGGTGCAGGAGAAAGCAGGATCGCGAGGGGAAGGAAGCTGACGGGGAAGACGAGGAGGAGACTAAGGGAAACGCATGCTCAGCTTACAATATAGTCCCGACTCCCGCCATCCCTCCCCAAAACCCCAACACAACCCCCCACGACCTCCACTCCCCTGATTTCTTTTATTTTTTTTTTGTGTATATATGACTATTGATAAGAGTGAATTGTTGAATATTTGCTAAAATAAGTTGAATTAATTTGTTGATTTATTTGTTACAATTTATTAAATAAATTTGTTGATTTTAGAAACATAAATAATTTCCATATTTTGTTTGGGTTGTCACCTAATATATCGCCCAAGGATCCAGTTATGTCAAACTCATTTCGGGTGGCTTCGTAAGCAAAACAGTCGATCAATATGTGCTTGGTTGTGATTACCTCGCTCCATGTTTGGCACCCGGGTGGATCTTCTTTTTTCATATGATATAAGTGTGGTAGATTCGAATGGCCTATGCGTAATCTGGTCAGCACTATTTCTTCTCTCCGTGTACCAGTAAAGGATGTTTTCCAGGGGTGTATAGTGGATTTGATTTCTCTTAGTTTATTTTCGCATGTAGCCGACCAAATAGATTCCCATTTTAAGAATACTTTTTCTTTAATGAATACTATGAAGTCAGTACTAGGTACCTGGTGGTAAGGAATCCCATTTTTGCTTGCTAATTTGGCTGCCTTGTCAGCCATCTCATTTCCCGAACTTAGACAGTGCCCAGGAATCCATATAAATATTACACCAATACTGTGTCTATGGAGCTCCAACACAGCTTCATATGTGTCGACTACAATAGGGTGTCTGGTAAATTGGGTTTTCAATGTAATTAGAGAGGACTGTGAATCTGTGAGTATGACTATTTTATTTTTGATAGGAAAGAGTTTGTCTAGGAGACATTGGGTTTACAGAGAAATTTATTTTTGAAGCATGAGTTTCATAGAAGCTCTAATATCCTTTTAATTATATAAACTAGTAAATGCACTTAAATTTTTTGTTTGTAACTCATTTTGAAAAATATATTTAACTACAATAATTCATTTTCTTTTTCATTTAATTTATTTTTCAATTAATAAAAGAGCTGAAGTATATTTTTTATTATTTTAAAAAAATATTCTAGTTTTAGTTTTAGTTAGTGGCTCAAAGTTTAACAGTGAGGGATTTTAAAAAATTACTTCCACTTAAGTCAGTATCAATTAACTCGTGAAACAAAAAGATGTTAGCTTGGTCTGATCGGATGTTAAAATCAGATGTTTTATGAGATAACATTCATTTGGTCTGATCGGATCAAATGCTATCTCGTAACTACTTTCATGACTCTTTAAGAACTATTGCACCATATCTAATGTATGTAATCTTGTCCTTACTACCCTTGTAGTGGCTATGCATCTTATATGGACAATTTTTGCCCTTATCCTGGCTGCAATGAGAAGTCAATTGATTTTGTATTCAATTATTTGATATTTGAAAACTATTGAAAAATCAAAAGTAAAGCTGAGCATAATTATTATCTATACTCTCAAGTATACGACTTGGACTATGGGAGCAAAAAGTATTTTAATTATATTTGTGAATTCATCCCTTTCTTTATAAATAGACATGCTCTTTTATTTTTAATACATATTATCTCCAATCATCATTATAATTTTTTAGTGTTAATTTATTCTGATATATTTCCATTATTATTGCCAGCTGAATTTAATATTCCTAAATTTTACCAGGATAATTCCATAATAATAAGCTGATTTTAGACTACAGGGAAACACATTACTTAAATTTCTTTAAGCCTTCCCTCTTGCCTTTTATGCTTCTGAAGCAAGTAAATATTGTAGGTTCATGTGGTTCTCTTTTGAGGCTTTGTACCATGTGCACTTATGGTGTTCAGGTTCTTTCAGTTAAATTTATAAGTAGTTTTTTTAATGAAAACTCTGCATGTAGCCCATATATTTTTCACATTTTTCTTTGTTAACAGGTGATGCATTGTTAGTGCAATCAAGGAACTATGGTGATAAAGCACTTTTTAACAGGGCAAAGTCAATGAGAACACCATCTTGCGAGACACTCGGTCCAATAGAAAATGCTATTGGTTAACTTTAATATGCTATGTACAACTATTTAAGGAATAATCATTGTTTATGAATTTAAAATGGACTCATAAAAAAAATTTAACTGTTGGTAGAATTTTTTATTTGAAGATTAAGTTAAAATGCTTACCAAATTGCCTTAATATTGCTGAATTTCTATTCCAGTTCTTGACAAAATGTTATATTCTTCAAATTTTGTAATCTTTTGTCATTATTGTTTCATTAATTTAAACCTTAAAAACTAAAGTTTGATAATTTAAAAAATATAAACATGAAAGATGGATTAATTAAAATCTTTTTCTGGTTATCAATTAAAATTACATTCTTATTTTTAATATAAAAAAAAAACATTATTTTAAGATTTCCTTTAAAATGTAATTAGTTAAAAAATTTTATACATCACTGTTTTTATTGACTTTTATCAACTGCTAGAGTCAAATGTTGTTCCTAGATATGAAAAAGAAAATATTGTAAATATTTATTTTTAATTTAGTTAACTGGAATGATGTTATTTCTCATTGAGATCATTAAGAATAAAATAAATAAGAATTAAACAGTTATTTTAGGACAGTATTCTCATTCATTCCAATAAAATCTTCAAGGAAAATTACTTCCTTATAGCATATTCAGTTTTATTGAAGGCATTTCCATATTTTGGAACAAGTATTTTTTAACCCACCAACTGGAAACTGTCGAATTTGTGATTTTATTATAATTGAATTATCTTAAAGGCCAATGAAAACCTTGTCGCTATTGTCAGGATCAACAACTAAAAATAATTTATGACACCTTAGACTTTAATGTTTTCAAGCTAACTTATATTCTTTAACAATACAATTCTCATTAGGTCATTGTCTTATTGTTTGTCTGGATTAATCAAAGCAATTTGAAGATTTAATACTTTCTTTACCTATCCATAGTTTATTAAATTATAATGAACTGTTATATTAGCATATTTACTTAACAACAAAGACTAAATACATTGTTTTATTCAGATAATTAGTTTCTAAAATAGTTGCTGCAGCCCTTATTCTTCCAAAAATAATTTGTTATTGAAAAATTTGACAAAAACATTAGCTATGCATTGCAGGTTTTATATAAAAATGGTTAACTTAATATTATTGTTTAAAAAGTGTATTTCCTTAGTCTATTAACTGCCCATACAAAGGATATTTAATCCAATCAATCTTAGGTTATGGAATTTTAAGTGAAGTTGAGCATTAAGTTCAGCACAAACTTAACATTAACTAAGTTAATTTTGTTGAGACCTTGATTTTTACATTATTGTTACTTTGGCACATAATCAGCTAATATGAAATTTAATATTTCCAAATAAAGGCATATTTTGGTCTCTAAATATCTTGTGTTTACAAAAGTATATTATTATAACATTATTCTATTCCATCACTAACCCTAAAAGAATCAAAGCTAATAACTTTTTGTCTCAAATACTATCACTTTCTTGAGAGAAAGTAATACAGAAATATAAATTAATTAGATAAATTTTAAATTATATTATTACGTAAATAAAATTTATAACTTGAAAAATTTCTTAAGTGTTTGCTTGTAATTTACTTCCATATGTAATTTTTATCATGTTT
>KZ808180.1:100437-111131 GCA_000696205.2 Oncopeltus fasciatus | reverse complement strand
AATATATATATTTATTAAAAAATAATTTGATTTTTTTTCTCCTTGGGTTACTGAAATGACAAAATTCTTCCAAAATCATGAATTAGCAAAATTAAGTGAGCAGCTGAGAATAAAACTCACACTGATTTTTCACACAAGCTGGGAGTGGGTGTCATCTAAGCCACTTAACTTGCAGAGGATTATTTATGAATCAAAACGATTAGCTATATTTTTTGTTACGGGAGCAAAGCTTTTATTTACAATAAGCAAGTACATTAATTATGCAAAACCAAATATTTTTTAATGCAGAAACCTTTCAGGATGATATGTCCTGTACACAGAGATATGTCATCATTCTGGTTTTCCCACCAAATAAACATGCTGTCTTAATCTGATATGCAAACCTAAATAATGATGGCTGAATTCCAAGTATGGGACTTTTTATCCAGTGTGTGCTGAGCATTTAATAAACATTAATCTCTACTTGCAAAGGAAATGGCACACTCATGATTAAAGAAAATTTAAAATAATAATTACCATTTTGATAGCAGTTGACCCAGTAAACTAACCTTCTTTTATCAATTAAGCAGCATTGTTGAATTAGTAATTAGAATTAAGTCCAAATGGTAAAGTATTGTGTTCCTAGGAAATTGTGGTGTGTTTGGGGACTTAGCTGGTTGGGATTCTGAGTGGGATTTTACTAATTTTAAATTTGAGTCATACAACGAGCTAGAAAAACTCTACCTCAGCCGGGGTGGTTTCCCCTGCTGGCTTAGGTAGTTTTTTTCTAGCCCCCTGTATGATTTAAATTAATCATGAAATGTGGGATTACATTACAATTATCATCATGATTTGAGATACAAATTTTATTTACCCCCTGCCTGGAGAGAAAAACTCCAACCTTCTCTTAACAAGGTGTAGTAAATAAGTCAGTCTTATCTGTCTGGGCCCACAACCATTCAGAACTTCAGCCAGAAAATGTAATTTGGGTGCTTGGTACTCAAAGTGACTCCCTACTGAGATGGTGTCAAGAATCCAGGTCAGTCGCTGTCATAGGGGTTGGAGTAGAAACATTTAGGTGAGAAGCTGTGTGGTTTGTGGTTTCCTCAGCAAGCTTACCAGTCTGTGGAGATGATTGAAAGAGTTAAGCCAGGTACTTTCAGCCTAATATTGCATAGTTTCTCTCATCAAGAAATGAATCATGCTTTGCACATATAAAAATCGAACTCTGTTGGTTGAGTTCATGGATTTACTAGTACGTGTATGACCAGAAGTGATATTGTTCAGTGAGTTAGTGGCTCATAGTTGAATTGGAAAAATATATCAACCCAAAGCACAAGGATTTTTACCTAAAAGGAAAGCAGTTAAGAAGTTTGATGGGGTCTTAAGGTGTCAGGGGTACGGCCAATTAGAAGGGAGTGAGGAAATAAGTTAATATGCAGAATGTGTGGTTAGAGTTGACACTTTTTTAATTTGTAAGGCCAATGAGGTGGAATGTATAAACTATATAAGGATGGAGAAGGAGGTAGGACATGTTCTCTTGGAGAGAGGGTTGTGAGGTGTGCAAGGTGAAGGCTTACGAAAGTAAAATTATTATTATGAAAATCAATGGAGGTATAAATATGCGAGTAAATACAGATAAGAGTAAGTGAAATTTAATACTTGAAAAAGGGATTTGCATAATTGTGGCAGAGGAACTACATGCTGGCAGCAGTGGTGGAAAGTGCAAAAGAGGCTACTGGATGCAGAGGATATTAGATATTCTTGAATGGATGATGGTAATAAATATTGTTTTAATTTATTAACTAGTTAATCCAGGATAAATAAAATAAAAATGGAAAAGGAGGTTTCTAAAATAGTAAATTGAGGTGGGTGGTCCACAGGGGGTCAGCATTGGGAGATACTGAGTGTTCCAGAATTTTTAAAAATGTGAACACAGCTCTTTTTTGGGGAGAATATATAGGAGAATACGCTATAGAAATAAGGAGAGTGTGAAAGTGTTACCTGCTAGAGAATGGAACTCAAGAGCTTATATCCTTTAAAAAGGATATAATTATAGTAAATAGGAGAGGATTGTGAGTACTTTCGTAAGAAGAAACTCTACATGTGGAAGCATTGAGGTATTACAATAGTCTTGGTTTCTAAATCAATGTGAACACCTAAACCCTATCCGGCCATCAGTTAAAAGGTAGAAAAACTTAATTTTAAGGACCTAAGTAAGTTTATTGATGGAAATAATATGTACAAAATCTCGCATATATAAATATTTGAAAATTATTAAGACAAATATATAGGAAATGTGTGAGCGTGTATCCACATTTCGACAGATTTCTTCTTTGTCTTACAGTATTCTTTTACCCCTTTGAAGGGCATCAATAAGTCATTTGAGAAAATTTCTTTTTTCTTTTGATTTCACTTCCAAATATCACTAATAAATAGAAATTTATTAAAAGGTAAGAGAGAAAAAATGAATATTAAAAAAAGTTATAATTATGCAAATTATAGTTCACTTTGGTCAGTTAGTGTAAGAAACAGGGTATAATATCCTTAATAAATAAATTCTATAATATTTAGTGATAAATAAAAAAGAAATAATGGGGTGGCAGTAAAACAATTATGGAACATTACAATTACATGTATACCAAGAAGTAATTCAAAAAATAAATACTACACTAAATTAAATTAACGAAATATAATAATATAAAGAGATCATTAATGACAGTGTTAGGCAGGATGAAGAAAATTTTTTTTGTGAAAATTACTGGCAATAAAATCTGGAAATATAATATTTATAGTGATATAAACAATAACTGAATATATCTATGAGGTTATGTGATGATAGCGGTATCATTATTAGGAGTTAGGAATGCCTATCTCAATTCTCTGATAGCTCATAATAAATCAGGGCAATGGGCTTTGCTCTGATTATATTGGTTGATTATTACTTGAAATAGTTTTCATTTAATTAAAAATAAGAAATATAATAGATCTATTTTGTAAATATTATTTTATTGTAGTNACAATATAATATAGTTTTATTTTTATTATTAAATTAACACATACAAAATAAATAATAAATTGGGTAATAAAAAAGTTTTATTTTGATATAATGTGATAGTAAAAAGTATATGATGAAAATAAAATTTACTGTTCCAATGGAGAAGATTTAATCATTCCCTTTTTAGGACAAAAGTCTTATTTTGCATATTGCTAATGTACACCATAGTTTTATCAAATGCACAGGATTATTTTATGTGAAAAGTCTAAAAATCCTTTTTTGCATAATTTTATTGTAATATTTATGAAATTTCTTAAAAATTATACACAAAGAAATTTTGAACTCTCTTTTGTTTCTGATATGGAGAAATCTGGATTGGATTTATTGGAAAATATTGATCCAGAAAGGTAAGATTTATCAAATTACTGGACATCAAAAATCTTTCAAAATGTATTTTTTTTTTTTTTTTTTTTGAGATTTTAGATTATGTAAAATCCAAGTATTACTTATGCAAATATCTAGTAAAGAAAAAAAAATTGACTAGTATCACTTTTTAGTATTAGGTTTTATTTTCCTCATACATACTTAAATCGACATCAATTATGTGGAAATCATATGTTAAAAATTTAGAGCAGGGAACAATTTTTTTTTTTTTTTTTCAGCTGCTGAATAAGAATGGTTTAGATAGGTTTTACACCCTGCAATAATTTCGGTTTTATTATTACTCTTAGATTCTAGAGTTCTATGAGACATGGAGGGGGATTTTAATGTCTATTTCTGGGGCTTTAAACAGTTGAATTGTAGAATCCCTAAAGAATGAATTCCATAGAACTGGCACAGGTACTAAAATAAGATTGGTCTGGTATCGTCTTAGCTAAGGATATAACAGTTCTTGTGCCAATAACAAAATTACTCTCTCTGGGCATTAATTTGTTATTTTTTTATTATTTTACTACATCATAAAATAAGAAGTCATAGACCACAATATTGACTCCTTTAGAAGGGATTAAAAGCTCGTCTATCCTGTAATTTGATTCCAAAGGAGAGTGTAAAGACAAATAATTAATTCTTAATTTTAGGTGCCATCAGAATTTACAGATATGTGAAAAGTAGAGATATTGCCTTAAATTAAGGAATAATAGTTGTAATTCGCTGAACCCTTAAAGGGGATTTAAAATCTTTGGTGGCCATAAAAGCACTGTCTTAGTTAAATATTGATTTAGCTGATCTAGGAAATGAGTGATTTAATGTATACTTTGATAAATATGTGTTAATGGTTAATTACATTAAGTTAATTTAAGTGACTTAACATTGAAATATTTCAACATAAATCTCTTCCCCCAAACACATCCAATTCCTGTTAATGGAAATAGACTTTTAAGAATAGTGTTGATGTATGGAGTTTTGCAATTTTTTTTAAGACATTGAAAACAGTTAAGAAATTATTGATAGTAGATAGAAAACAAAATCCACAAGAAATTTCAAAATCTATTATAAGTAAAATGTTAACTGCTCAATCTCTGCAGAATAAGACATAACACAACTTTCCTCTTGCTATAAGGGTGTTTGATAGGTAAAAAAAAAAAAAAATAACATCACCTCTTTTTATATTTACATGGTAACAATATTACATCAGATGGATTTGGATTAACTTTCTCAACTTTATTAAACTTAAAATAAATAAAGTACTCTTTACTCACGTGAGTTTTGGCATACAAGTTAAAGCCATACTCTTTCATTACTTTTACAAAATTATTTACACTAGGTATTCGGCTAGTAACTTCTGCAATAAGTAATTTGCCTCCTTTTTTGAGAATTCTTCGTGCTTCTTTTATATATTTGTTGCAATTGGATGACATTAAAGATAAGCAAAATACTACTATGTCAACAGAAGATTCATTAATCTTGGTGTGAGCCATGTCACCAATTGTCACCCTATTGTTTGTAGCGACAAAATCTATGGAATGGACAAGTGCCTGTGTTTCCTGCAATTCTTGAGATATTTTACCATCACCACAACCTAAGTCAGCAACAATAAAATCTGTTTGATTGCCAGCTTTAAGATAGGCACTTTTAATATCTTTTATAATACAATCAACAGGATTGGTATCCCATTGCTGTTGCTGTTTCCTGAAAGACTCGTGGTAGGCTGTAAAAGCAGATTTTGATTTAAGTACATGAGTTTTATCACTATACATTTCATCATTCAGATATCTGAGCCTAGCTGATTCCATACGTGCTAACATAACTTCTCTTAAGCATGGCTTCTCCTTGAAAGGCTTTTTCACCTTAGATTTTCCCTTAGGCATCTAAAAAATAAAAAATACACGAATAAATTAAACATAAACCTAACATTAATAGAAAAAATAAACTATGGCAATAAGCAATAATAAAATCTTCCTAACCATAGAACATAGTACCAAATAGCATGAGTCCCGCACTTATATCTAACATGTGACTAAAATGAATCAATGCTTAAACTTTAAGTTTAATAGGAGAATCGATCTAGACAGTTATCTCATTTCCTATAAGATGATCTATCCTCCAATCTTCAAAATTATATTTCAGTGGGTCTCCCTCCTTTCCAGTTTTGCAAAGCAAAAATTACTAGAAAAAAATATAGTAGAGCATCAGGTAAGTGAGGAAATGTGATGGGCTTCTTGGTAGGTTAACGTTACTCAGATCTGATTGAACCCCCCCTCCCCCCAAAAAAGAAAAATTTTCAAAACTTGGTTTAAACTTTATTATTTTTGTATATCTGGCAAGTAGAAGTGCAGAATTAGCTGTTAATTGGTTACTGGGAAGAAGGGGGCAAAGGGAATGCCTAGCTGAAAATAAATGAAGAGATTATGTTTCATTTTCTTTTTTAGTTAGTGTATTTCAGAAACAAGATAATGTTTCAGTCTGCAAAATTTTTGGTATGAATGAAAAACCTACAGCAATGAAACTGCAAGAAGAGATGGTGGTAGCAAAGCACATAAGTTGCATACAATAAGAAAATATAACATATAGTTTTACAAAATATAGTTTGTTAGAATTAATAGTGAGATATTCAGAAGTTTATTACCTGAATCCCTCATAAGCCCTGCAAGTAAAGATTCTAATAGAAATCAATCCCTACTTTTTCTGAATACAGCCAGAGGCCTGAGAGAATTCACCTCGACTAACTTAGAGCACTAAGGATGAGGCATTAGCTTCGAAAGCGCTCTGCTTTGAAAATAAATGTATGAGCTGTGGAGGTTACTGACCACTTCTCAATTATTTCACCCACTTTTGATTGAGTACCTTCACCATCCAGCTATTATATAGAAAGAAAAATAAAGAAACAATCCCATTTTATAGATTCCTCGGCCTAAGTAATATTTAAAAAAAAAACTAATATAAAAATATTTCAAAATGGTAATATTAAAATTATCAAACTGTTTTAGCTAAAGTGAAGGACACATTGATTCTTAGCATTTCAAATAAAAACAGTTTCAAATAAACAGAAAAAAAAAAACAATTAATGCGAATAGTTGATAAATAGAATGCCATAAGAAATCTATTAATCAAATTGCAAATAGCTGATAGAGATATTGTGCAATTTCAAGACAGGAGCCATTCTTAACATGCTTAATCATGCTCGTGAGCATGATTCTATACTCTGCTTCGTGTAACATAATCCTTTTACAAAGAAAACGGTCTGGATTTAGTACTTAGACCTTTTCGCGTGATTGTCAGACAAAACAAATAAAATTAAAAATCACAGAGATCACAGCAATTTCACTGATTACGAATAATTTGACTACTTCATGAAATAGTTGAATTTCTCGAAAACAAGCAAGGAACATAGAGATAATCTACTAATTAGAACATGCATATATACTTACATTCAAATAAAACGTAAAGTAAGATCAAAATAAAAATTATAGATCAGAAGCAATTTGAAATAAGAAGTTAGTTTAGAAACTTCAACATGTGGAATATATAAACAAGCCAAAGAAGTTCTATTAAAAGTCTACACTTTAGATCAAACAGCGAGCATCAAATGAACTCTGACGTCACATAGTGTGAATTCACTCAAATAGTCTAAAGTGTAATTAAATATAAAGGGACAGAGAACTTATTATTTATTTATTTTTTCCATCTAATTTAGATAAAATTATTTTTATTAAAACGATAACAAATATAACTTAATAATCACTCAACCACTCGACGAAGGAATATAGGGATATTTTGTTTGTTCCCAATACCCGCCCATTGATTCATCATTTACCTTAGGGCACAGTACTTTTTTTTTCTAACTGATTACATCCTAGTACTAAAAAATATATACATTGATAAATCTTAATGTATCTGGTGTCGAAACCATCTCATGACGTGATTTAATGTAACTCAGAAGTTTTACTACCTTCTTTAAAATCATCTTCCGTTCCCTCAGATATTTTTTTTTTTCCTTCCCTACCTAGGCCACCTAATCCCTCTTATACGGACCCCAATTTTACATCCTGTTCCTGTTCCCTTACATAGAAAAACAGACCACTCATGATTTTTAGTCACTGTTGAGCAGGAGTCTCTCTATCCCCATCACCCTATTTGATACGTTTCTTTCAGAACATTAAGAATAATATTTTTTCTCTAAAATATCTTCAGTATCCAGTTTTCATACATTTTGTATAGTCGATTACACAGTTTTATATGTTCATTTATTTATCATTATTATTTCTGTGGTTTTTTGTATTGTTTCATGCCCTGATAAGGTTTGAAATTTAGGCTGAAACGTTGGCTTAAATAAAAAATTATTTGGTTTTAAATTAGTTTTTAATTCCTCAACTTCCAAGACCAACTTCCTGATAATCCTCACTTCAAATTAATATTTATTTTGGTATAAATTACTAAATACCCTTAGCCCATTATAAACTGTTCAATGCGGTAACAATGTAATTTAATTAAAGCTGAGCGCTTCCGAGACTCAATGTCTCATCCTCAGAGCCCAGGGATTTTCAGACGAGAGTCTAGTCTGTTTAATTAAATATCGTTCTTACCGAGCGAACTTTAAGAGTTTTTTTTTTTTTTAAGGATATTAATTTTGTTGAGCTATTTTATCCCTGCTAGGCTTGTCCCGGTGGTGTAATTGGTAGCATTCGTGCCTGGAAAGCATGGGATCCAGGTTCGAGCACTGGCTGGGACAGATCGATTTTTTTATTCTATTCCCCGGCATTAATTGTTTAAAAAAATGAAAATAAAAAGTAAATAATGAGAGGCGATAAAAAGCTAGACAACATCAGCTCCTTCGAGTATAAGACGATGAATTTGTCTTTCTCGGAGGTTTAGACTCTCGCTAGTGTGCTGGGAATTTGATAAGTATCTGGCTTCTCTCGGTGGTGTAATGGTAGCATTCGTGCCCAAAAAGCAGGAGATCCAGGTTCAAGCCCTGGCTGGGGCAGATAGATTTTTTATTCTATTCCCTCGCATTAATTGTTTAAGAGTTTTTATTCCTCATTATTGGGTAGCTTCGCCCCAGTTCATCGAAAAAAAAAAATATCAATATTTAATTTGGTTGTGGTATTTTATCCCACGTAAATTTCAAACAATTAATGAGAGGGAATAGAATATAAAAAACTATCTGTCCCAGCCAGGAATCGAACCTGGATCTCCTGCTATCCGGGCCGGTGTACTTTCCAGTTATACCACCAGGACGCGTCAGTTGTCTCATTCAATTCCCTCTACACTAGCAAGAGCCCGGATAGCAGGAGATCCAGGTTCGATTCCTGGCTGGGACAGATAGTTTTTTATATTCTATTCCCTCTCATTAACTGTTTAAAAAAATATCAAATTTATAGAATTTGACAGATAGAACTAAGCAACTAGCACTATATAAAAGGGCTTAATTGGTACCAATAGTGGCACCCAGCTATCTATCAGAAAAATTCAAAATTTAAAATTCCAACAAACTGTAAAAACCAACATTTCAGAATGGCTTTAATCTACCTGGACGGGATTAGACAGTTTGCGACCGTATAGCCTAGGTTTTTAGATATTAGTTATAGAGTTGCCAACTTCAATTTGCTCATTGTTATTTTTTAAAATAATGAACATATTTATTTTTTTAGCTGTATGTGTGTATTTAAATTTTAAATAGTTATTTGTATTGTAAGCCTGTGAGTGGCTCCTTATATTCTGTCATATTTTACTGTTTTGTCGACCATGAAGAAGGAATTAAATAATCCAAAACTGACGGTATTTCAGTCAAGATTATTTATGCTTGTGACCGACACCCATATCCCACTTCCTCTGTAATACTAATTTTCGTGGTCTTCAGAAGGAAAGCGTTGCCATGGGAATGGAGAGGGACAACAGACAGTTAAGTCGACGAGTGTCGTGAGTCTACAGGTGACATTTAATTTATGGAAACAAACCCTTACAGAAACAATGGCATTGAGTTCAGGGTTACCAGAGCCCTGCTTCTACAAAAAAAAAAAATGTATGTAGGATGGAGCAAAAATTGATATACATCTCTGAGATCTGGCCAAGCACAAATAAGTAAACACGTACGAGGTGTTTAAGGATCGCTTTTTAAAGCCAATGAAAAAACCACACACTCACAGACAAACAAACACAAACACACAGAATTTTTAATAGACAGTATTCTTTAGATCTTCTCAAATAGGTGAAGAATTGATGAATTTTTGAATAGTCGTGACATGTTACTAACGAGTATAGTTTGATTTCCTTGATGAAAAACTGCTGAAAACGGAAGTAATATTTACCGTTTCTTCTTCCGGGTTGGACCGTGTCAAATTGGTGTTATTTGCCGAGCTTTCGCACATCATGTGATGGCTTCTTCAGGGCTGAAAAGAGAAATTGATTCTCATTCTCTTTTCAGCCCTGAAGAAGCCATCACATGATGTGCGAAAGCTCGGCAAATAACACCAATTTGACACGGTCCAACCCGGAAGAAGAAACGGTAAATACTTCTGACGACCGTCGAAGCCTACGTGAACATCTAACGGAAGTAATAATTAATCAATCATCACATGATTTTCACATTCTAAATTTATTTAGAATTTTCATATTGTCCAAATTTTAACAAACCACAGTTTTACATAGGACTGATCCAATTTTTCCTTTTTGCAAACTTCTAAATTACAATTAAAATGGGAATAACCACCGAATATTCTCCTATCCAATGAGGTAGTGCTAATCAATCTATAAACTGCCCTGGTGGACAATGAACCGGGTGTGTCCAAGGACCTTCCTCCCTCTCTGTGCGTTCAACTAGGAGTCTTTCAAATGATTTACGGTCCTGCTCCTTGCTCCCAGGGACTCGGGACGGCCCGACGCCATTGCCTACTGCCGAGTCCAAAGAGGTGTGCCATTCAACCGGCATCCCGATGTCTCCAGATTCAACTGGGCCGAAGTCGTCACATATTCGACAAAACATAAAATAATACAAGTAATACAATAATATAAAAGTGATAATAATATTTAATTTTTAAACCCGAGGAACTAGACTGCGGTTTACCAAAAAAAAAAAAATCAAATTTTTTTTTTTTTGCAGAAGAACTGAATAAAAAAACTAACTCTATGAGTATTGGACCTTTGACCTTTAGGAGTCAAATCCCTGAGCTACGAAGCCCCGATATGAACATAAATACTGCCATTTTATTTTTACCTCCACATGTTCACCAGCATATCCTCACAAGAGATACTGAACAATGCAACTAAGTTAAGTGTT
>KZ808180.1:64881-76828 GCA_000696205.2 Oncopeltus fasciatus | reverse complement strand
TTTTTTTAATTTGTTTTTTTTGGATCTAACTTGACTGAACCCCAACTAAAATCATCTAATAATAATAATAATACGGTCAAAAAAACTCTCCTTTTGTAAATGAGTAAACTTAATTCACGATTCTAAAAGGTACGAAGGTTTATTCTATATTGACAGGAAAGGGAGAGTGGAGATATCGCTCACACATCGTAGTTACATTCGTTAATTTCTTCTTTTATTAGCGTTTTTACAAATTATTCTTATAAAATAAGAAAATTATGTAAATGATCCATGGAGAACTCTATTTATTTACTCGAAATCATATTTAAGATATGTTTTTTAAAAGTAATTTTAATTAATTAATTTTTTTTCTTTTTGAAGAGGAAGTAAAACGCTTACAAGTCGGTTGTTTGTTTGATAAAGTCGCTCATTTGCATAATCCACTAAATCTGGCTTCGGACTTCGTCTGAGAAACAAGGCTGCTCCATTTACGTCTATTTGCTTTTATTTTATATATATATATATATATGATGCTTTCTTATCAGATAAGACTCCTTAACAAGTATTCTATAGTTTTTGAAAAAAATTGAAAAAATTCCAGGACTAAATCCCTTTCGGGGAAGTTCCCTTCGATAATCATTATGTCTCCTAGTTGACAAACATCGTCTAAGCTGTTAGCACATTTATTTCAGGGAGTATATTTTAAAAATTTTTTACTATATGTGTATAAAATCAAATTTAAAAAATAGGTTACAGTTTTGAAACAAAATGAGATTCATTAAATTTTCATGGGGGTGGCAACGGAGGGTTGGAAGAATAAAATAAATCATGTGCTAAAACTAGGATCTTAACCAAATTATTGTGACGTCATGAATGTAGAGTAAAAATTAGAGTAAAAATCGCTTCATCTCGCGATGCTTATCTTTTGCAGTGCTAACTTAAACTTAATTTAATGATTTTTTTTACTGTGTTAGTCGATATGTTAATTTCTAAAACTCTGCTTTTTTCCCCNGTGTGTGTGTGTGTGTGTGTGTGTGTGTGTGTGTGTGTGTGTGTGTGTGTGTGTGTGTGTGTGTGTGTGTGTGTGTGTGTGTGTGTGTGTGTGTGTGTGTGTGTGTGTGTGTGTGTGTGTGTGTGTGTGTGTGTGTGTGTGTGTGTGTGTGTGTGTGTGTGTGTGTGTGTGTGTGTGTGTGTGTGTGTGTGTGTGTGTGTGTGTGTGTGTGTGTGTGTGTGTGTGTGTGTGTGTGTGTGTGTGTGTGTGTGTGTGTGTGTGTGTGTGTGTGTGTGTGTGTGTGTGTGTGTGTGTGTGTGTGTGTGTGTGTGTGTGTGTGTGTGTGTGTGCGCGTGCGTGCGTGCGTGCGTGCGTGTGTGTGTGTGTGTGTGTGTGTGTGTGTGTGTGTAATTCATTAACCAAAGGCAGTGTATAGCCACTTCAGTGGTTCCTATGTCGAATCGGCAACACTTCAGATATCCTACGCACAAATTATCAGAATCTATATGTACACCCTTACGTATAGTCAGATACGCAGTAGATTGTTTTACCGGGAGCAAGATGGACGGATTTTTTTCCCAACCCTTGCTAATCATGGACAACCTGTGAATGTATTCAGGGATAACCTTCTTAAATGAGTTATCTCCAACTAACTCCTCGATGGTTCACAATACAGCGCACCCTTGTGGCGAAAAGTTGTCAGAAAAACGTCCAAAATATTTTTCATTCCAACTCAGGAACTTGCGATACATATATTGAATGGTCAATATTTCTTAAGAAATAAAGAAAAAATAAAATAAAAGAAGCAAATTAAAGATAATTAGTTTTAAGCTCATAGATTTAAAAATAATTTATCTTGCTATAAGACATTTATTTGGAAGAATGTAATATTGGTCTTACCCCTAGGATAATACTCTTTAGAACCTATGAAACAAAATCTTTATCTAATTTATTTTGTAGTAAATATCCAAGACCAAGCTACACCTAAATTTAACATGCATGCAAGTTGAGATGAGATATTTTATGGACTTTTTATATTTTTTAAAAAAATTAGATTATTTAGGACAATATTCGTTGTATTAACTCATGTTTCGTTAAAGTGAAATATTTACTATATGAAATTCAAGTTGAAATTTAACTTAAGGTATGTGCAAAAATCTTCTTTTTTTTTCGGTTTAATGGTATTTGAAAATGAGTTTCATAAATGATATTTAAAGCGCTTTTATTTGCACTCTACTACTTATATCTATTTCAAATTAAAATAAGAGTTTTTGAACACCAATAGTTTGGAACACTGAAAATATAAAGAAAAAACTAAAAAAAACAAAAAACTTATAAATAAACCTTGCCAATTCAGATGCTACCCTCACATTTCCACTGATGGCCCTAATTTAATAAGATTCATTGTATATTTATTCAAATAAAGGTTTATATAATATTATAAATTTATATAGCTATCACTCATAATTATCCAATTGAGGAAACTATCAGAAGAATGTTTTTTAAAGAATTTAATGTATTTTTTCAATGAACTGGGGCAGAGCAATATAATTATAAGGAATGAAAACTGTTAAACTTCGCCAGGTAGGAATGATATTTAATTAAAGCTTATCGCTTTCGAGACTCAATGTCTCATCCTCAGAGCCCAGGAATCTTGCATTAGAGAGTCTAGTATGGAAGAGATGGGGACAGTCGTCTGAAAGATTCCTGGGCTATGAGAAAGAAACATTGAGTCTCGAAAGTGGTCAGCTTTAAATTCATACATATCGGGCGAAGTTTAACGTTTTATAAGGGGAATAAAAACTTGTAATCCTTATAATTTATCTTATATTTATATTACTTTTTGTTTCATCTTTGATTACAAATAAATAAGTCAGCATTTCTATATAATATATCTAGTGACTCTGTGACATAACTTTAGTACTGTTTCATGGTAATTGTTACATTTTTTGGTGAGATTTATATAAAATTCAAAATGTTCACGTAGGCATCCACAGTCATCAGATGTATGTAAAGTTTTTTCCGGGTTGGACCGTGTAAAGTTTTTGATGGTTGCCGAGCTTTCGCACATCCTGTGATGGCTTCTTCAGGGCTGAATAGAGAATGAGAGCTGTCTTCAAATCCAGGGGTATTTATACCCGGCGCACGCGGAAGGACCGTTCAGCGCCGGGTATAAATACCCCTGGATTTGAAGACAGCTCTCATTCTCTATTCAGCCCTGAAGAAGCCATCATAGGATGTGCGAAAGCTCGGCAACCATCAAAAACTTTACATACAAAATTCAGAATGTTTAATCATTTTTTTCTTGTCTTATATAAGATGGGTATAGATATTTGTTTCCCTTATTTCCTCGAGGGATGAAATCTTCTGGGGGGAACTGGATCCCATAGGCATTTACTGGAGTTGCGTGTGCTTGTGCAGGATCTCCAGGCGGGAAGACAACCCTCCACGCTGTGCTGGATTACGATGACGACCTGCCTGCCGACTACCCAGACCTGGAGCCACCTCAGCACCAGGGGCCAGTGGCCCTCCGTGGGAATGGTTCGGTCCCAGTGGTTCCCGTGTACTCCTTCGGGACACAGCAGACAGGAAATGGATCTCTTGTGCACATACCGGTAAGTTCCTTGCTTTGACTATCTGTAATTGAGGTTAACTGTCTTCTAGCAACTTAGCTCCCTAACTAGACTGTCGTTAGACTGCCTCTCCAAGTCATATAGGAATTATTATTTTTTAAATTTTATTTCCACTCATCTTAATATCCCCTTAGCCCTCTTTGCAGATGACAAAGCGATCCTCTCCTCCCATTTTGATTCCAAAACCGATTCTTTTACAATACCACCTTGATGTTATTCAGCAGTAGTGCAGCAAATGTAGAATTAAAATAAATGAGTCCAAATGTGTACAGGTAAATTTTCAGTTAAGAAACGATTCTCCTAATAATGTTACATACAATAACATCCTTATACCTCTTTCCGATTCAGTCCGTTACCTTGGGTTCCAATTTGACTCACGACTCAACTGGAATGAACATACAAAAATCAAGCAAAAATAACTCAACAGACGCCACGGACTCTTATACAGCTTTATAGATAGGCGCTCACAGCTCACATTAGAAAACAAGCTGACCATCTACAAGACCATAATACCACCAATCTGAACATACGGTGCAGAACTGTGGGGTGCCGCTAAGCCTTCCAATGTCCAAAAAATACAATCCTTTCAGTCCAAAATGCTAAGAATAATTGTTAACGCTCCATATTATGTGTCCAACTCTACCCTTCATCACGACTTTAATATTCCTTTTGTCCAAGATCTTATGTCCACAATTTTTTTCCCTCACTTTTATTTTATTTATTTTTCTACAGAAAATTAAATCAATTGGGTTTTTAGAAATATCTATAGGTTATCACCCTATTCTAGACCCCCTTAGTACTGCATAGGCGTTTATTTCTCAATAAAAGTCTGCGCATGGCGGGATTTAAACTCAATGCGCCAGGCCAGGGGTTTCTTTGGCCCAAGCACAACTTTAAGATTCATCCTTCCGACAGGTTTTGAACTAATCCCAGTATTATTTAGACAGCCTAATAGTATTATTTATATTGAAAATATATACTACATTTTTTAAAAAACATTTTCACGCTTCAAATGTAGAGGTAATTAGCGCACAATAGTGTTCATTATTAAATTTAACGATAAATAAAATAGCAGAGCACGATATTATTAATTACTATTATTAGAAGTGTGGGCCCTTGACCCCACTCCATGATAAGTTTAGGCATTAAGGCCTAGGAGTTAGCGTGGTTATCTCCGTTTCAGTCACTGGGGAGGTAAGAATTTGTAAGGATTGAAGTCAGACGACAGGGATTGGGCAAGTGGATTAGAATGAAATTAGAGTTTACTATGGAAGAGCTTGATGCGGGTGGAGTTAAGATATTGGATGAAAGGAATATTAAAGTCGTGATGAAGGGTAGAAAGTATTAGTGATTATTCTGAGGGCTTTGACTGAAAGGACTGGATTCTTTGGACGTTGCAAGGCTTAGCGGCACCCCAGATTTCTATACCATTTGTCCAGATTGGTCATAGTGATGTCTTGTAGAGCGTCAGTTTGTTTTCTATCGTAAGATTGGGGTTCCTATTTATAAATTGAAATATTATAGATTCTTATAGGTTTGAGATACTATGGTCACAAAAGAATAATGGTACCTGCAAAAGTATTTGCAATTACAGCCATTTATTTTACCGCAGACGTTAAATGAATACTAATCGCAGTCAATTATGAGGAAAGCACCTCAATGCTGTTGTGAAAAGTATACAAATATTGTGACTTCATACGATTAGTGGGAGTTCAGTGAATGGGGTACTGGATTCCTTAGCCTGGGGTCCCAGGTTCAGTGCTCACCATGTACAGTTTTTTTTTTCTTTTCTGTGCATCTGTTTGTAATGACCCAGAGGATTCCTGGTGTACTCTTAGAGAACACTCAGCCATGAATGGGTATCATACTACAATGAATGGGGAAAAACAATCAGGCGGCTTGAATGGAGTGATGATAACACGCCTTCTCCAGTGTGACCTGTGTCGAGAATAAATACATCCTAAACGAGTATTTCCCCTCTGAACTTGTATAGCCTGTTGAGTGACTATTTACTTTAATAATTGTAAAGTATTAATTCGATATAATAATTATTTATTTATTCGATTAGTATAAACATATAAAAATGTTACTAAATATAATCTAATAAACTTCTAGTTACACTTAAACTACATGCCATATATAATATATTCAAACGTGGAAGCAGATTATTAGACCAATTCAATAAAATTAACTAACCGGATTTTCAAATATATATCTTTATTCACTTTTACATATGAATAATACTATTAGGCTGTCTAAATAATACTGGGATTAGTTCAAAACCTGTCGGAAGGATGAAACTTAAAGTAACCGAGAGAAACCTCTAACCTGGCGTTTTGAGTTTAAATCCTACCATGCGCAGACATTAATTGAGAAATAAGCGCCTGTGCTGTACTAAAGGTGTCTAGAATAGGATGATAACCTATAGATATTTCTAAAACCATAATTGATTGAATTTTCAGTCAAAATAAATAAAATCAAATAATTATTATATTATTAATTTTACATACATAAATATATACAAAATTCAGAATGTTTAATCATTTTTTTCTTGTCTTATATAAGATGGGTATAGATATTTGTTTCCCTTATTTCCTCGAGGGATGAAATCTTCTGGGGGGAACTGGATCCCATAGGCATTTACTGGAGTTGCGTGTGCTTGTACAGGATCTCCAGGCGGGAAGACAACCCTCCACGCTGTGCTGGATTACGATGACGACCTGCCTGCCGACTACCCAGACCTGGAGCCACCTCAGCACCAGGGGCCAGTGGCCCTCCGTGGGAATGGTTCGGTCCCAGTGGTTCCCGTGTACTCCTTCGGGACACAGCAGACAGGAAATGGATCTCTTGTGCACATACGCATTGTTGCAGTTTTCAAATTTCACAATAAGGATAATAATTAAATCCGTTCCGCAGGATTTACNCCTCTATGATGTGCTGGATTGTTAGGTGAACTTGGCAGGTATTACACTTAGGCGGCAGATCTTTGTTTATTAGGTGTATATGAGTAAGGTTCGTGTGACCTATCCGCATACGGGTCAGTATTACCTCTTCTCTTCTATTCCCACTGATGGAGGTGTTCCATTTTTTTGTGGTGTTTTTTATACTCCGCAGTTTGTTGTGTGCTAGTTCTAGCATCCATGCATTTTCCCAATCTTGGAGTGCCATTTTCCTTAGCCAGTTTTTAATATAATAGAATATGTTTCTTCTCAATAACCTTTTAATCCAATATGTTAAATCCTTTAGCAGTTTAGAACGAATCCGTACTGGTCAGAATACGGTACAAACCTATTCTAATACCTCTTTCATTCCAAAAGTTACTTTACTCAAAAGCTATTATTATAATAGCTTAACCCCCCCCCCCTCCCCATATATATTTGTGTAATAATTGAAGTTTACTTCATACTTAACCAATTTATTTGGGCTTAGCCGCTATATGATCGTCTCTGCAGGCAAGGAAAAAGCTCTGAAGATGGAAGCTGTGTCTTCCGAAAGCGGCTAAGCCCAAATAAATTGGTTACGGGTGAAGGAGACTTCAATTATTACAACCCCATATTGATTAATTAAGAATTTTGTAAGCAGTTAATATAAATTTCCCCTATATTACATCTTGATATAAATATATATTCTTGGTTTTAGTTTATATAAACATAGTTTTTTATTTGTATTAATTTATTTTATTAAGATGTCTTATGTTATATAACATCTAGATTGAAAAGAAAAGGTAAAAAAATAAAAATAAACATAAAAAATTTTTAAATCACTTTTATTGCTGAATTAGTTTCACGGTTATCGACGCCTCCTCAGAAGAGACTCCAGAAGCGGTGATATCCGTGAAACTAATTCAGCAATAAAAATGTTTTAGCATTCGCCTTGAATATTGAGATTATAGCTTTTAAGCAGATTTCTAGTTAGAAAGAGTATTCAAGCTCCTTCTTTTAGACAATTCCAAAAGATATTCAATGATACTTTATTTTATTTATTTTTTTACATATTTATATCATTCTGTTAAATAAAAATATTTTGTAAATTGATAACAATGAAGTAAATTGTGACATTCAATTTCAATCACATGAGGAGAGAAGGTGGCCAATGACACCACTCCCAAATTATTTACAGACTATGACCCCAGGAGGTCACGGGGCCATCTACATTTGAGTCGACGGAAAGAGTTGTAGGGGTTGGAGTTGAAAGAAAAGGTCTGTGCTAGTGGATTAGGATGGTAGGTATGGTAGTTTACTATGGAAAAGGGTGAAGCGTGAAGAAATGAGGTCTTGAACAGAAGGGATATTAAGTTTGCGGTAAAGTGAGGAATTGAATACGTAATAGGGAGCATTTGCAATTATTCTGAGGGTTTAGGATTGAAAGGACTGAATTCGTTGGGTGTTAGAAGGCTTGGTGGCACCCAAGATTTCTACTCCGTAAGTCCAGATTGGTCGTAATAAGGTTTTGTACAGCATCAGTTTGTTTTCAATCGTAATATTAGAGTTCTTATTCATGAGTCTGCATAGAAGTCCACGTCGTTAATTGAGTTCTTGTCTTATAATTTTAGTGTGTTCGCCCCATGTAAGTCGTGAGGTAAGATGGAGTTAAGGTAACGAACGGAATTTGGATGTGGTAAAGGAACATTTTGAAATTTCACAATTTCAGGGAAGAATTTTTTCCGCAGTTGGAAATTAACTAGCAAGCATTTTGCTTCATTGATTTTTATTCTCCGTTTGCCACACAATTGTTTGATTTTTTCGAGGTGATCTAGTAGGTTTTTAGAAGCAGTTTTAGGATCGGGATGGGAGGATAGGATAGCTTTGCCGTCCGAAAACAGAGCTAAGAGGGTCCTGGGATGGGTAGGGATGTCAGCAATGTACAGGATAAATAGGATAGGCCCAAGCACACTTACTTGAGGAACTCCCGCTTCCACCTGGTAGAAATCGGAGTTATCGAATGCCAAAGATTCTAAAAAAACGGTTGATCCTTTATTAAAAAAGTAAAAATATGTTCCATTCAAAATAATATATNTTATTTATTTTTTAAATTTTTACATATTTATATCATTCTGTTAAATAAAAACATTTTGTAATTTGATTACAATGAAAAGTAAAAATGACATTCAATGACAATCACATAAGGAGAGAAGGTGACCAATGTCACTACTCCCAAATTATTTACAGACTATGACCCCTGGAAGTCACGGGGCCATCTTCGTTTGAGTCGACGGAAAGGGTTGTTGGGGTTGGAGTCGGAAGAAAATGTCTGTAGTAGTGGATTAGGATGGTATGGTAGTTTACTGTGGAAAAAGGGTGAAGCGGGAAGAAATGAGGTCTTGAACAGAAGGGATATTAAGTTCGTGGTAAAGAGAGGAATTGGATATGTAATAGGGAGCATTTGCGATTATTCTGAGGGTTTTGGATTGAAAGGACTGGATTCCTTGGATGTTAGAAGGCTTAGCGGCAACCCAGATTTCTACTCCGTAAGTCCAGATTAGTCGTAATAAGGTTTTGTAGAGCGTCAATTTGTTTTCAATCGTAATATTAGAGTTCTTATTCATGAGTCTGCATAGAAGTCCACATCGTTGATTGAGTTCTTGTCTTTTAATTTTAGTATGTTCACCCCATGTGAGTCGTGAGTCAAGATGGAACCAAAGGTAAAGGAATTTGAGTGTGGTAAAGGAACATTTTGAAATTTCACAATTTCAGGGAAGTATTTTTTCCGCAGTTGGAAATTAACTAGCAAGCATTTTGCTTCATTGATTTTTATTCTCCATTTGCCACACAATTGTTTGATTTTTCGAGGTGATCTTGTAGGTTTTTAAAAGCAGTTTTAGGGTCGGGGTGAGATGATAGGATAGCTTTGTCGTCCTCAAATAGAGCTAAGAGTGTACTTGGATGGGTAGGGATGTCAGCAGTGCACAGGATGAAATAGATAGATCCAAGCACACTTACTTGAGGAACTCCCACTTAGTATTGGTAGAAATCGGAGTAATCGAATCCGTGCCAAAGATTCTAAAGAAACGGTTGATCCTTTATTAAAAAAGTTTAAAAAAGTTTTAAAAAAACAAGGCTATGCGACAGAAGGTGTCCAGAAGTGTCAGCTCTGATGAATGGATCCTCTAACCCCGAAAAGCTGCTAAACAAATTAAAACAAAATAAAGCGCAAAGTAAATGTCTACTCTCCACCATTCTTAGAACCCAATTCGCTTGCGATGCAGAAAATAAATTTTTAAATTATTTTCCAAACCCATTTTTAAATAATAAATGAATGAACATTGTTGTTTATATTTTGCTGCTCTTGGGTATATGTTATAATCTAATGGCACAAATGAATATAGGGGAAAGAGTCAGTAGGATCTAATAAATATCCAGCAAGAAGGTTACTGCTTATGAATGAGGCTAAAGATTGCCACTAGGGGCGGCCATTTATATCATACTTTTACATTATATTTTTATACATTATCTACTGCTTGTAATAGAGACTTACGACAAGTTGATAAGGCTTGACATATTATGACTTTCATAAGCATATTTATTGCTTAGCTGTCATTTTCATTGTCCATGCATTGTCAGGGACATAGTGGGAAATCCATAAGCGATCGTGGGAGCTACCGGATCCAGAATTATTAACAGGGAGAATTAGTGTACGTCATCGGTCGGCTGAATTCAGGAAGTGGGTGACCTGCAAGACTGGTCTATTCCAGGACAGGAGTACGGAGAAGTCTTGGAACTGTGCAGAAGGGAGTGGTTCACAGGTATTAGCTCCTTAGTCACAGCGATAGCAGTAGGTGATCACTGAGACTCGGGAATCCCTAGCAATGAGAAGCTACCGGATACGGACCCTTCGATAAATCAAAGCTATCAGCCGATTGGGATCAGGCCGTGCGAGGTGGGAGTCTTCACCCGGAACCCAGACAGCTGATAATTACGATTAAATACTGCGTGTGCCTGACCTGCCATGTAGTACCTCCGCATCCTGTATGTGTAATTAACACGATCAGCCCTAATATTCCGAGGTAAATTAATCATTGGTGAATGAGGGCCTTTGGCTTATTAACGTGAGAATTCGGCATGAACATCGAACAGTTTTCTCTGACGCACTCGGAAAGGAATATCTAAAAGCCGATTATAAACCAATCCCTACTTCCTCCTAAAAAGTACATTAACTTCCTCTTGTAGCAAACTCCGAAGGAAAGTATATTCTTTTCATGGCAGATCTTTTGAAATATTTTTTCCTATGTATTCTCCGATCTTACCAACTTGACATCAGATATGATAGTCACAAACTTTTAACGTACTAAAAATCACAGTTTCCAGTTTTTCTCACAGAAATTTGGCATTTAGCATTTAAAAACAAACGAAAGGCTACGTTAATTAAAGAAAAAATCGGAATATTAGGAGTGGGGTATTATCTGTAATATCAAGTATGAGTGAAAAAATTTTTTTTTTCTTTTTATGAAACGGATGTAACATTTAAGTTCAAATAAAAATATTCGCCAAGTGCGATAATAAATAATTCGCTTAGTTTACACAGCTCCGGCATGACGGACTTTTTAAATACACAAGATGGAGAATAATTATTAGATGAATATGAGATCTTTAAGAACTGAAATATGTGATCTAATTAACGCATTTTCTTTTAATGTTCCCAGTAGTATTACTCTCATACTTCTTAATGTAGAAGAATATGGTCGATTTCGAGATAATGCACGAATCATATCATACCTCATCATTGTACCTCAGTGTACGACAGAAGTAAGTGATGAATGGAAACTTGTTAATTTGATCTATACGGAGAGAAGATGAAAGCTTGGTTGGCCATTAAATCGTGGATCACTGTACAAATTACATTCTCAAATATTTGTAGTAAATGCGATTTCCCATGTTTCAATAAATTTATGATACATATTTATTTAGATCCAATGGGAGCAAATGTTGAAATTCACATTCTTGTAATTTTTCACACTTGGAGAAGAAACGATTATATTAATGAATATATTCGCGTTAATATTAATTAATCACTTCCCTGTGTAAGCGGGCGTTCCACAGGGCAGTGTGCTTGGACCTATCCTTTTCACCCTTTACACTGCGGACATCCCCACCCATCCTAATACCCTACTGGCCCTATTTGCAGATGACAAAGCGATCCTCACTTCCCATCCTGATCCTAAAACCGCTTCCAATATTCTACAAAACCACCTAGATGCCATTCAGCACTGGTGTAGCAAATGGAGAATTAAGATAAATGAGTCCAAATGCGTACAGGTAAATTTTCAACTAAGAAAAGATTCCCCCTCTAATGTCACATTTAATAGTATACCTATACCCCTCCTTGATTCAGTCCGTTACCTTGGGTT
>KZ808180.1:32914-43493 GCA_000696205.2 Oncopeltus fasciatus | reverse complement strand
TAATTATTATATATGAATAATATTATTAATATTTTTTAAAACTTTATACAAGTACAGCCTAGGACAGACCGCTCAATTCATAACCTCTACTTTAAGATTCGCTCAGCCTTCCACCATTCGTACCCCGATACGAACTACCTATAGTCATTTGTGCGAGTTATTCTACTTGGATCCTTGGCTATTACTAACACAATTCTTGAACCGTCTTAACTAAACAGGAAGAACCTTAAAAAATTATTAATCTCTGTGACAAATTTAGTTTTCTATACTTTATGAAGGAAGATTATTACAAAAGGCGCATAAGAAGTAACATTTAAATATCTTAAATGAATGAACTCAAATATCTCATTATGTCGACCAAGAGTCAACCTCAATAGACATCTTCCACTATTAAAATCATATTAATCAGTTAATTTTATTTATGGCCGTCTTTGTGAATCTTTTGAAGCATGCTTAGGTTCTTTAGCTAGTTCTGTGGACTTTGAATGATCATGCTTGAAGACTCACTTTGAGGAATGCTTCCTCAAAGCGAGCCTGGGAAACGAATCCCCGAGCCGCCGAGACGTTAAGTAAGAGAGCGCTGCGGGTAGTTAGTTATAACCGCAAGTCGAGTAGCCGGCTTTCCCCTTCTTCATACTCCGCCATTAGGAGAAAAATAATTAAAAACTAATAATATAAATTAGCCATTCCAGTCCGGGATCCAGGTTAATAAGTTTGCATAATTTACTGTGTCAAGGATCTCTTCGGGGAGTATTGCCATCTCAAACGACATCATTCCTAACGCTTTCCTGTCAATCATTCACAGCATGAATTATCTCTTTTTCTGCGTAAATTTATTTTAGATAATTTACAACTGACAATTTTGTATAATATATTAACGTAGTTAACATACAAAAAAAAAAAACAACAACACTGCACTTAAAATCAAGAGAATCCAGAACTCTTGTAATTATTTGTGTAATAGCTGTCATGTAATACTACTTAACGTCAAATCTAGTGTGTCTTTTGCTTAACTTTACAATTAAAATACTGTACAAATAAAAGTTAATTATAAAAGTGTGTAATAATTAGACAATTTTGAATTTATAAATTCGCTTTTAAAGATTTTACNCCTTGAGTACAAGACGAAGTTCTCGCCTTTCTCGTGGGTTAGACTCTTGCTAGTGTAGAGGGAATTGAATAAGACAACTAACGCGTCCTGGTAGTATAACTGGCAAGTGCACAGGCCCGGATAGCAGGAGATCCAGGTTCGATTCCTGGCTGGGACAGATAGTTTTTTTATATTCTATTCCCTCTCAATAATTATTTGAAATTTACGTGGGATAAAATATTACAACAAAATTAAATATTTTTAAGGTGCTACATTTTCTCTTACAAAATGCTGTTTAATATTTTAAAGTAATTCAGGAGATTTATCATGTATTTATTACCCCCTCTAAAGAGAGAATGATAATCGCTAGAGTTCACACATGCAGCTAAAGGTATCCATCGCGAATATAAAGGGCTTGCTACAGAATAGTGGGAAAAGGTACTTAGGTTGATACAAATTGCAGGTGGTTCCCGAGTCTCTTACCTGCATGACAAAGTTAAAATTTTTAATGTGATTCTAAGGTATATAATATAACCTAGAATTATAAGGTTGGAAACAAGGATTCCTTGAGAAGCACTTGAAATGAATCTCAATCCTTAACAGGGCAATAGAGATAAAAAAAAAAACCAAAAAGAAACTTTTTAACCTTCTATTTTAAAAGATATCAAAATCAAGCTTTGACAAAAGAATATTGAAAAATTTCTTCAGACCTTACCAATCGAAAAAAGGTGAAGTTAAAAATTTAGCACGTTCAAAATTAACACACACATACACACACTCATATATTTATATATATGCAAATACAATACTGTATACTCTTTTGTGTTTGAAATTATTAAAACAATTGTATTTAGCATTATGCTTCTTTTTACAAGTCATTCCAATGAGTTCCAATTGGAATAGATAAGGGGGGGGGGGTATACTTACAGAATGATAAAATTGATAGGAAAATCGTCAATATCTTCGTTATTATCTCAGTTTCGAAATAATTTAGAAAACAACAGTTGTAATATGTGATATTGTAACATTTATATCTTGCACATTAAACATAATATTTCAGAATGTAACTTTAAGGATCCACTTACTTCTGTTTTATTACAAAGAAATGTATTTGCACTTAACAATAAATAACAGGGAGAAGACGTTGATAAAAACATGAAGAGATTTAAATTTATAGTCGAAAAATTTTGATTATAATTCCGATTAGGATTAGGATCAGCAATTTTGATTGCGGTCAACAATTGATTATTAGGCCCTGATGATTATTATTCTTATTTTAGAAATGATATACAGCATAATAGGCAGATAATTTACTAATATAACATTAATATTTGATAATAGTTTAATGAAAAACGCAAATTGATGATGTCATTTAAGAATATAACTACGAAGTTTGAACACTTCCCCAAGAACAAACAAGTGTAAAGGTTGTGTCAAAAATTAAGTATAAACTTAGCCGGTCGAGTTAGTCGTAGGGATCCGTTCGCCTTTTTTTAGCCTGGCCCAGCGGGTTCTTTAATCGAGAAAATTTCCAGTGCCCCCAGTGCTATGGGTGATTAAAAACTTAAGACATAAGGCAAAATATGTCCAAATGAAATTTTCAGTTTATGTCCTCTCCAAATACCAAATACTAAATTTGCTTTTATTTATCTGTAGTATAATGTCATAATTTCCTTAATGTGTCAATTCTAAATTTTAATCTTGTAAATAAGAAGTACAAATTATGAACTTATGAAGTATACATTTTCAAAAATTTCTCAAAAAAAAATTATTGCAAAATTAGTTTTATTCCTAAGGAAAAAAGTGGCTAATTTCACGGACTAAAATATAGATAAACTCAAATACTCACCGACCCAAAGTCATTTATTGCGAAAATACTAAAACTGTTTCCGTGACATTTAAAATAATTATTTTATGATTATAGTCATTATGATAATCATTATTTTATTTCATAATTACGAATCAATAATTCATACACTTNCACTTAGGACACCTCAACAAAGGGGATTACAACTAATCCCTACCTCAACTTATACCTGGAATAATGGACGATGACCCTCAACTCGCACATGCAACATACCTGACCACCGACAAAAGTGACCCCTACAGCTACCTGACACAACTAACACACAGAAAAACACAGTTGAATACGGACCGTGACAGTGAACGTTTGTATTCGGCCAGAAGATGGACAGGTTCCGAAAGCGCTCGCCAACGGGAGATGTACAGAAACCAAGGAAGACGGAGAATATAAGGTATGAGAGTTCTATATTCATTGGTGGTAGAAATTATAATAACCCTTTAAAATATAAGTTGTTTACTTTTTACATCTATTCTGTTCTGTACATTTTTCTGAAACATTGAAAATAATGACCATATTAATTAAAAAGATTATAATTTTTCCTTTTCCACATCGAATATCAAGCAAAAATCATTGTTTTCAGCGGTCTACAAGAAAACCAAAATATAGAATTGTTTCTTGCATTTTAAAAATAAGGGGTGAGGCCTACTTAATCTACTTGAAATTTTCGTAAAAATATTTTGTAGTATAAATATTAGAAAATTACATTCGCGAACATTTTGTTTTCTAGTTCTCTACTACTTTTTTTTCTAAATTCTAATCGTAACAATGTTTTATAAGAGTCTTTCTTTTTCTTNTTAAGTTATTGTTTAAATTTACGATTTTTAAAAATTTATAATTTAATATATCGAAGGAATATTGAACAATAAATAAAATTTCAAGAAACTCAAATTAAATATCCGTCTAATTGCATTAAAGATATATATATATATATATATGCTAAGTTATAAAGTAATGGGAGAAAAAAAAACTCAAAAAATGTGGGGTTTAGAAGCCAATCCAACTGGGCGACGCCAAAACAACCTTTAGAAACCATATCTTGTATTTGCGAACGACCAGGCAATACTAACAGAGGATGAGCAAAATGCAGTGAAACAGCTGGAAATACTCGAAGAATCTGCGGGAAAATTAGGTTTACAAATGCTATTTGAGAAAACTGAATTCCCTTGTTCAAAAATAGAAATTTCAAACATGAAAATCAAATTTGTAAAAATTAAAAGGGCCCTTTTAAATATACTTTAAGTATTTTGGTGAATTCATCGAACGGAAAAATATTACTAATTCCCAACCAACGCTAAACCTCTACCTCAAAAAATCAATGTCAAGAAGAGCAAAAATTTGACAATACAATATTTTTATAAAGTCAGTAATCCTCTACGTATGTGAAACTTTATCTCTTGACAAAACACAATAACTTGAAGAAATAAAAAAAGAAGAGAGAATGTTCATGAGGAAAATTCATTGAGAAAGACATGCCCAAGACTACAATAAATTAACACAAAAATATGTATTCAAGTATCGAAACTGAGGTTGAAAAAAGGCGAATGAAATTCTTCGGCCATTTCAGTGGACTACCAAAAATCGATCGACAAATAAAATATTAGATTACATAACCATCATTTTATAATTCCTCACCTTGGCTAGATGAAGTACGAAAAGATCTAAATAACGCAAATATAAGACCAGCTGACATTATAGAAAGACACATCATCAGATACAAAGTAGACGAATAGAGGAAGCCAAAAAAATTACAGTACAGATCAAAGCCTATTGGAAGAACAAGAAGAACTCAAAGAAAAATTGATCGAATTATTTTCCCAACGTCTTTCATTTCTAGAGAGACTTTACCAATAATGATACGTTTAGCTTCATCTTTGATCGCTGAAGAATCCTCAATGGAGGGTAACATATTAAAAGTCGCGTCATGCTAACAACATGAAATCTTGATTTCCTTGCAGGCTAATGACAGGAGTCACCTTACTGCCCCAGGAGTCAAATACTACCCANTATATAAATATATATGTATATGACGAAATATGTGATAAAATATACAGTTATACAAAGCTTACTCTCATATGTGTTGTATAACTATTACACTCAACATTTTTTTATTTGAGTTTGACATCAACTAAGTAGGATTGACCTGAATTTAAACAAAACTTTTGAAAGCCTATTAAATGGAATGAACTAACTTAATGGTACATTTCCTCTGCTATGAGTAGCCTTCCTTTCCTTGGTAGGAAATTCGCTTCAAGAACGCTCTTGGTATTCACAAATATTTCACTAATTTGTAAAATACCTAAATATGTTGGCGTTAAAATATAAATGACCGAGAGCTCCAGATTCCATGATAAATCGGCGAATGACAACTGAAAACCAGTTCCCTTCTTGACATTTATCCAGTAGCTGGAAAACCAGATTCGATAATAGATTTGATCCTTTTATTTTTACAAAAAAAACAATAGTTTTGAAATCTTTCCTACGGTAGGATTTGATATTACTCAAATCTCTGCAAATTCGAAAATTCCTTTGTAATCTGACAAGTACCATTACTCATACACTTTGAACTTTAACAATAGTTTGTGTATTTTGAATAATACAGTGGCTGATAGAAGACACCAAACTGAGTTTGGTTTCAGAATAAATTTAGTATTTCTCTTTTTATTGTCACATAATGGTTTTGAACATTGATTGCCTTTTTTTTTTCTTTTACAAACCTATATTTTTTCAAATTGAATAATCATGGAAACAAAAAAAATAAAATCCTTTTTATGAGAGCTATTATAAATAGGTCCAATAAATCATTTCGAAGAATATATTTAGCTTTATTTGTAGAATCCGCATGAGAGAAAACTGTTTATATTTCATTTTTATTTATTTTGCCTTGCTAATGTGACATAATTTTATGGTCTTTCTTTATGTTTAAACATACTTAGGAAAGAATTTTTTTTTTCCACCAAAAGATTTTTATTTTAAGGGCATAATGGTATAATTTCAGTTAAAGGTTAGAGAATATTACTCTGTGTTTATTTGTCTAGCTAACAAATCATCTTATGTTAAATACTGCTACATATCTTCGTCTTTTTGAAATCGAATAACCTGTACTGTGACGACATCTTACCGACAACACTTAAATGGAGGCCAGTGCCTTCTTGATTAGCACTCGTTAACGTCGATTTTCTTGCCACTGAATGAATACGCGTAACCTTCAAGAATAAGTTAAACTCTTATTTGATCTATTTCTTTCGCCTCGTTCAAACGGATGAGATTAAGTGACGCCAAAGGGATCCTATTCTCCAAAGCTTCTGACTCTAGTATCTTATCTTTTGGGCGCTAATCGCTTTGCAATGTTCACTTCTTACTCTCATGTTGAAAAGATATTCTCATATAAGTATAAAACATACAGTTCTCGTGGGTTCCAATCCATTCACTTGTCATTCAATCATCTATTTAAAGTTGTAGCAATCTCTATTTTGGGACTTTTAGAATAGTCCATGTAAGTTAGATATCAGAATCCTCTTTTCNAATACTGCATCATATTCTAAGATGATTTTAGTTGGGGTTCGGTCGAGGAACCCGTTTCTCTCGACCGAACCCCAACAAAAATCATCTTAGAATAATATCTACGGTCAACAAACTCTCTTTTTGAACTGCTACATATCTTCGTCTTTTTGAAATCGAATAACCTGCACTGTGACGACATCTTACCGACAACACTTAAATGGAGGCCAGTGCCTTCTAGCACTCGTTAACGTCGATTTTCTTTCCACTGAATGAATATGCGTAATCTCCAAGAATAAGTTAAACTCTTATTTGAACTATTTATTTCCCTCGTTCAAACGGATGAGATGACACCAAAGGGATCCCATTCTCCAAAGCTTCTGACTCCAGTATCTTATCTTTTGTGCGCTAATTGCTTTGCAATCCCATGTTCACTTCATACTCTTATGTTGAAAAGACATTTTCATATAAGTATAAGACATATAAGTTGTACTCGTGGGTTCCAATCCATTCACTTGTCATTCAATCATCTATTTAAAGTTGTAGCAATCTCTATTTTGGGACTTTTAGATAGTCCATGTAAGTTAGATATCAGAATCCTCTTTTCTCTTATATTCTTTTCATTTTTTAAATATTTTTCTCTCATAGAATCCTCGACAGTGAAGCAATTGTACTTATAATTTCATTTATTTAATTTTTTCTAATTTACTCTCTTTTTCTCTAAAATTTTTCAATTTAATTGAGCTCCATTTTATTTTCTGCTCTTCACAGTATAAATACCATAATTAACATTCCCTTAATAGATTTCTACCAGATTCCAAGATACAGGTACTGATCTTGCTCATTTTCATACTACACTTGTGGAATTACAACAAAAATTACTATGTATTTACCGTTTCTTCTTCCGAGTTGGACAGTGTCAAATTGTTGATAGTTTCCGAGCTTTCGCACATCATGTGATGGCTTCTTCAGGACTGAATAGATTCCCTGAAGAAGCCATCACATGATATGCGAAAGCTCGGCAACTATCAACAACTTGACACGATCCAGCCCGGAAAAAGAAACGGTAAATACATCTGACGACCTTCGAAGCTTAAGTGAACAAAAATTACTATATTTTCATACTGAATATATGTTATGCGGCCATCCTGTAATTAGAAAGGCTTTTATTGTGACTCATTGAAAACACTATCTCAACTTTCAAACCTTCCTAAAATTGAAGTTGCTAGTAGAAGCTAACTCTGTTCTTCTGAAATAGTCTAGGTAAGTCTAGAACATCCTCAGACTAATAGAAATTAACTTAGATACCAGGAGCAACTCTACCTTCCATATTTCTGAAGACTTTGACAATACATTAGAATCATATCTTCAGGCAGTACGAAGGTGATTCTACGGTGAAAGATACCAAACGAGCTCCTTTACCTTCCAAACTCCTGAGGATGGTGACATTAAAATTAGCAAGATCCTCAGGCAAGTCGAGTTGACACTTGGAATACCAGAAGAAGCTCTACCTTTACATTTCTGTGGATGTTGACATTGCATTGGAAGCGATAGTAAATCTAAGCAATAATATAATAAGAGGACAACTTTATTTTGTTTCACGAGAAAAATAAGCTCTCAAACATATCTTAGAACCTGAGCTGGGATGGTAATAAGGACTATTTGAGCAGACGTGGGAAGCTTCTATGTGAGTCCGAGATGCTGGAGGCAGACTGATGATGGCATTTAAATTCCAGAAGCTCTCCAGAGCCTTTGCCAGACAGACTTGCTTCCCATAGGACCCCTGGGTGCGTCATCTTTACGGAATCCGACCCCTTCTCACGTCCCACAAGACTCCCAGCAAGTTTCTTAAAATAAAAAATCCTAGGCGAATCAAGTGGATTTTATTAAATTAAACAAGCAATATGAAATAAAAAATCTGAATTCTCTGTCATTTATCTTACCCATAGATTAACTTAATTTCATTTCAAATTTTCTACGATAATTTAGGTATGAAATTTAAACCTTAACTGACCTAAAGCTAGTTAGATATAAATTGTTAGATACATAGTTAGGTTGTTAGACATAGGTATTCTTGTGGGTATATTGTTGGGTATATGGTAAATAGTAAGGTACAGTTAGGTTTTGAGTGGGCATATGGTATATTGTTAAGTATAGTAGGTATAATGTTAGGCAGAAATTGTTATGTGTAGTCAGTTATAAATTGTTAAATAAAATTAGTTATATTATTTAGTATAACTTGTTAGGTATGAAATTTAAAGCTTAATTGATCAAAAGCTAGAGCTAATATATCCTGTTAGAAGAGGTTTAAGAGAAGTTAATGGTTCCTCGTGAGCCAACAACCACTGATATAATTGTCCAAAATTGTTGTAAAAACCTATTTTTCGTCGAAGATGTTGATCCTGCAAAGAATAGTTAGATTTTCAGGCAGGAAGCTGAAAAAGATACAGTTGTTAAGCGCATTTTTGCTTCTGTAAGTTGTTGAGGAATTCATTTAGCAATTTTTTTTGTTGTTATTTTTTTTCACTTTTTCAAGATGATGGAGATTATTTCAGGTAGTTTTTGGAGAAATATCAAGTTGTATGCCCACTTCTGAACAACTCAATTATTCTTTGAAATTCCTCTAAATCAACGACCTTTGGCCGTTCCGAGCGAGAATCATTTTTTAGTGTCTCGTAACCTGTACGAAATTTGACAAACCACGATTGTGCCCTCTCCTCGGAGACAGGGTCATTTCAAAAAAAGGTTGCTAATTTTTCGAGCAACTTCAGTCGCTTTCAAACAGAGTTTATAGTCATAAAACAATATTGTCCTAACTATTTTCGACTAGTCAATTCGAACGCTTAAAGAAGACTTGATTCAAATTAATCCCTCTTTTCATAACACACGTTAAAGTATAGTTTTAAATCCATTGAACAACAAAGGCTCTGGAATAAAAATAAAAATCATAAACTATAAAAAAGTAAAAGTATGTGGAGTTCAGTCATGAGAAGACAGAGTTTCAATATCTGCCAAGTGTCAAGTCTTCAGCATAATTGTTGGAATCTGTCCTCTGTTATGGAGGACAAATTTGGGAAGGAAAGAGATTTGAAGATAAAGAAGAGATGTAGAGAAGTTCTTAAAATACTTGTCTGACCTAACTCTTAACAATGCGAAACATAACAATACATTATGCTTGAAAACCCTCAAATTACATCAGTTTTCGAGACCAAAAGCTATCTAACAAATCAATTAATGATTAAAACCTTTCCAAAAGAAAAAAAAAAATCTTTCTACTGTGAAGTACTTCATTTTCGTTTAGTTTACTCTAATGTTGGAGTTGCCCAACTGAACAACTAAAATTAAAAATGTTTTGCCCATATCTGAGTTACAAAGAAAGATTATAGGGGACATAATATTACCGTAGATAAGAGTTTTAAAAAAATTATAACTGGAAGGACAAGCAAAGACACAATTCCACTCTCTGTCAAAACTCTGAATTTTGAAGCTGAGCAGCTTTTTAATAAAATAATGGCAACAGCTTGTACCTGACAAGCTTCAAAACAGTGATGAAGATGAGAATGGAAGCGCGTAATCTCAACAGAAAGCTGNGAGAGAGAGAGAGAGAGAGAGAGAGAGAGAGAGAGAGAGAGAGCTTACGTCAGACTATACATATAAGCGTTTACATATATTTTTACAGATAAATAGATAAGTTTTATTAGCTAGAACAAAGAAAGGTTTGACGGGTAATCCTTGGCTACGTGGGATTCTTCTTATCTGGAACTTACTAATAGTCTTGTGAAACAAGGTACACCGCAATGTAGTTTCAGCAAGCTAAGCAGGAATTTAATCAAAGGGTAAAAATTATTGTCAACTTACGCGCATTGAGTGGATAATGGAAGAGACGCGCGAATCGTGTAAGTGAAAGAAGGAACGTTCTACAGGCTCCTCCTGTGAGTCTGTTTTTATGTTGATTTACATAAGTGATTCATAGAACAACTATAATTATCGATCGGTGAGGTTTTACCTTATTTGTTTGTTTATGGAATCGCATATAAAGTACCGTATAGGTCATGTAAGTATAGTGTTGGATCGAAAAAAGTATTAAATATAAATAAATTTATATAATTATATATATACTCTTATTC
>KZ808179.1:220312-242627 GCA_000696205.2 Oncopeltus fasciatus | reverse complement strand
AATGTCATGAGAATACAATAAAATTTACAATATTATAATATAGAATTGCCATAATGTAATGTGATATCAATAGTAAGAATGTAGAAAGCTATGTAAGAGAATTTAAAAACATGCAGACAACAACCTATTAAAAAAATTATTGAAAAAAAATTAAAACAGTAATTGACAGTTTTTAATTTCTCTTACAAAGCTTTCTACATTCATACTTTTGATATCACATTACATTATGACAATTCTATATTTTAATATTGTAAATTATTATTTTACTCTCAAGATATTTTATTTCTACAACCCTGAAGATAGATGGCTTACAATGTAAGCCGAAACGTTGGCAGATAATAAACATTAATTTGGTTGTGGTTTATTATCCCACGTAAATTTAAAACAATATATGAGAGGGAATAGAATAAAAAGATCTATCTGTCCCAGCCAGGACTCGAACCTGGATTTCCTGCTTGCAGGGTTGGAATGTTTCCTTTACACCACCGGGACGAGCTAGATAACTTATTAAATTCTCACTACATTAGCGAGAGCCTAACTCACGAGAAAGACGAATACATCGTCTTATGGTCGAAGGAGCTGACATTGTTAAGCTATTTGTCGACTCTCGTTATTTACTTTTTAATTTTTTCTATATAAATATTAATATGGTTGTGGTTTATTATCCCTAGCATAAGACGACGTATTTGTCTTTCTCGTAGGTCAGGCTCTCGCTAGTGTAGTGGGAAGTTATCTAGCTCGTCCCGGTAGTGTAATGGAAACATTCCGGCCCTGCAAGGGTTGTGGTTTATTATCCCTAGCATAAGGCGACGTATTCGTCTTTCTCGTAGGTTAGGCTCTCGCTAGTGTTGTGGGAAGTTATCTAGTTCGTCCCGGTGGTGTAATGAAAACATTCCGGCCCTGCAAGCAGGAGATCCAGGTTCGAGTCCTGACTGGGACAGATAGATTTATTTATTCTATTCCCTCTCATTAATCGTTGGCAGATAATATTTTTTAAAAATACACTTTTTTGAAATTTATCTTTTTTTGGATCTACCTTGACCGAACCCCAACTAAAATCATCTAATATTAATATTTACGGCCAAAAAACTCTCCATTTGAACATATAAGCACTATTATTTTATTTAAGACTTTATTTTTCACAAACTAGTTTCGCAGTTAATACGCACGACNCCTTTGACTGGGAATGGTAAAACTGCCACATATATAACAAAACGGGGCTGTTTTCGCACTTTCGACGTGTAGGAGCAGAGGTAGCCATAAGGAAACGTTTCAGTTCAAACACACTATGTAGTGCTGTACACTTCTGTAACGAAATACTAAATACTGCTTACCGACAAACAACGTTTCACCACAGTATAACAGATGTAACTAAACAGGCAGGTCTAGACCAGCATACGCCCCACCCACATAGAAACCAAACGTGGCGAGATAGAAGAAAACTAAAAACAGTTTTGAAACCAGCATGCCTAATTCTTTAGAAAACAATTAAAAAATCTTATTCAACATAAATTGAGTTTCAAATTGTTCCCCTGTGTAATAAATTAATAATTAAAGTAATGAGTCCTATTTAAATAATTTATCAAATAATTTAATAATGATAGATAATAATAAAATAAACAAGGGCCAGAGCTATACTTAATGTATTTCTAAAAATTATGATCTATAACATTATTACGTAAAAGAAGTTAAAGAATAAATTTATTAATGTAACTACAGTGGGTGAGCACTTCCCACAATCAATCTCCCGGTCAGTCTAGAGCAAACTCTAGTGGAACATACTTTTTAAGATCATTTTTCTCTCGTGCTTTTAATCTTATTTTCCGCATTTACTCTAATTTATATCCACCTTAATAACACATGGTAAATCTCCTTGGATTACTCAGCTCCTCTGTGACGGGCGTTTCAAATTACAAATTGAGTTATGACCAATCACCATAATTCCTTCTTTTTTTAAATATATTTTTATTTTAATATTTTAGTAAAATGTCACAATTATTTTTATAGTAGAAATGGATGTATTGAAATGTACGAAACATTCTACCGGATTTAATAAAAGGCCAAAGTAAGAAGTCTACATTTTCAGCTGCAAAAACCTAAGAATATTTGCAGAATATTCTTAGTTATTGGTAAATTCTATTTTCACAATAATATCAATACAATATAGAGTGAATTTCATCATTTTACAAGAACTGTTGATTAATATTGAATTCCTCTTGAATATGTCGGTATGAAGGTTTTATATTAAGTGAAAGATTTTTTTATTTTTGCCATTCTATGCTTGGCGATAACTCATATCTGTATAACATTACCTTTGCTTTCAAAATGCATAATTGCTCTAGGTAATGTACAATGGATAAAATTTTATATATTATAATCAATACTTTATTACAGATGACAAATTGAGCTATAGCCAATATACCACATTTAAATTTATTTTATTTAATATTTTAGTAAAATGTCCTAATAGCTTTAATAGTGGAAATAGATGTACTTTGTGGAGTATAATACGGGTTCTAATCAGATTAATGGCCAAAGTAAGTACTCCACATNTATATATATATATATTATGTATAAAAATTTAAAGAATGGTTCAAAAAAATATTGAGCTATATAAAGAAGAGGATTAAGTGTACTACCCCTTTCAATCAGCCAATATCAATCTTTAACGATCTTACCTTTGTTCCTCCTTGGCCTTTGTGGCTTTTAAGACCGAATTAGACATTTCAGATTTGGAAACTCGTGTCAACATTCATAAAACATAAGAAATACCTTTATTTGACACTGTTCCTTTTCAAGAGATTTTCTTCATCATTGAAGCCACAAACTGGACGATTTTTAAATTTCAACTCCCTGTATTTCTCAAAGTCTAAACAGATAAGAAGTCTCTTATCTCGAAATGCTCCCAAAATGTGGCATTTTGGTCCGTGGTAAAGCTGATTCTGCATGGAATAATCCTTTTGAATTAAGGTCTGAAGGCATAGAAATCAGTTTTGAAGAAGAGAGACCAATCTTTTGCACAAGTTCTTCTTTTTTTGGCTTCAAAATGATGATCACATATTTTTCCTTCTTTAGTTTGGATGGTTACCAGCCGAAAAACTAATGAACGTAATTATTATATTGTGTTGTATTGTTTCTCTATGCTGCATTTTGTGATTTTTCCTGACAATCTAATCTGCCATAATATTTTGACTAAAGAAAAGGGGACATTCAAAATTAAGTATTGTTAAGGTTGAAAAATCCTTTAAAAATAAGAAGAAAAATGAATTATGCTCACACTTAAGCATGTAAAAGTGGCAGATCAATGTTCAATTAGTGAGCATTAAGGTCAAAGTTGTTTAAAAACAATTTATTGTTATTGTCCATAGAAAATTTTCTCAAATTAATGGATCTTTCCTGGCTATATTTTCTAATATCGTAAACTGAAGGCACCCATTTAAAGTTTATATTTTGATCAGATTGTTCAAAAAAGCTACCTTCTACAATTTCCAGATACTATCACAATAATATCAATCCAATATTGAGTAAATTTCATAATTTTAGAAGAACTGTTGATTAATACCGAATTCCTGTTGAATATGTCAGTAGGAAGATTTTTTATTAAGAGAAAATTGAACAAGTATTCTTATTTTTCCTTTCTATGCTTGGCGATAAATCTGTATAACATTACCTTTGCTTTCAAAATGCATAATTGCTCTAGGTAATGTACAATGGATAATATTACCATAAAAGGTGCTTATCTATCTGTAATTTTATTCCCTTATAAATTAGTTTCCTCTATGAGAATGATAAGCAAATGTTATAAGGTTAATGAAAACAAAAAAAAAAAACATTTTAAATTTGTTTTGTTTTTTACTTTATTATTTACAAAAATAACTTAGTGGAGAAGTGCGGGAGCAGCATAGGAAGCGGCATAAGGTGATGCGTAGGCTCTGGCGGCGAGAGGGGCGGCGGCGTACCTAGCGAGGCCGAGGGGTGCTGCGAGGGGGGCGGCGAGGGCTGGGGCGGCGGCGTACCTAGCGAGGCCGAGAGGGGCGGCGAGAGCAGGAGCGGCGAGTGCTGGAGCGGCGGCATATCTAGCGAGGCCGAGAGGGGCGGCGAGAGCAGGAGCGGCGAGTGCTGGAGCGGCGGCGTATCTAGCGAGGCCGAGAGGGGCGGCGAGGGCTGGAGCCGCGGCGTATCTAGCGAGACTGAGAGGGGCGGCGATCCTGGCGACAGGTGCAGCGAGAGCGGGGGCGGCGAGCCTAGCGGCGACGGGGGCAGCAGCAAGAACTGGGGCGGCAGCGTGGGCTACAGCGACTGGAGCGTGGGCTACAGCATGAGCTCCAGCATCTCTGTGGACTACGGCGTTGAATCCGTTGACGGGGTCAGCGGTGTACTCGACAGTCCTCCTGGAGCCATCGGGCTCGATGAGGGAGTAGGATCCCTGGACGACATCTCCGTCACGGGTCTCTTGCTGGTTTTTGGAGTCACCGGTGATGGCGTCCTGGACATCGTAACCGTAGGAGTACTGTGGGTGTGGGTCGTACTCGTCGACGGCGGCGTGGGCTACTGGGGCGGCGAGAGGAGCGGCGATAGCCCGAGGAGCTAACAGTGGAGAAGCAGCGAGAGGTGCAGCATAGGCGGCAGGTGCAGCGTATGCAGCTGGGGCGAGGAGTGCAGGAGCAAGTCCAGCCCTAGCGACGGCCACAAAAGTGGCGAATACGAAAATCTGCAAAACATGAAAACGTGAATATTTTTTTAATATCACACTATATGTTAAAGTAAAGGTAGTCAATGCGAGAGATTGTGTATTCAGTTAGCGTCTTCTAATTATCTTACCTTGTTGAATGCCATGGCTGGACTGTGCTCCTAGAAGCCACTGGCCAACTTATATAGGAGAGTTTGAGCAACACCCTCGCTCATCACACGTCTTCCCCCACTACCTGGTCCACTTTTTTTTGGCATTTAAGATAGGCCAGTAGTCTATTGTAAGAATGACGTGTTTCTCTAATGGGCTGGACCCTTTTAGAAACAGATAATATTTAGTATAAGTTGGACGGTTTTCGGTAAATTCTAAATGTTAAGTGTCTAAAAGAATTAAGTATCAAAAAATCAATTAAATATTTTATCTCGAATTGTGATGAGAAATCATTAAGACAAAATCGAACATAGTACGTGGTTCTCTTCCAATCAATATTAGTACAAATAAATTAACATATGACACTCTCTTCATATTATAATGGATGAATGCCATCAAATGAAGTTTCAAGCGTTATTAATTACTTATATATTACTTAGCCGGTCTATGTTCGGACCATTTTGATTAAATTCAGTTCAAATAGCTTCAAAATTCAATGATCCTGTTTTGTCTGTAAATAGCTTAATATATTTATTAAAGCTTTAGAAAAATTCAAAATTCGGATGTATGGATTTGAGAAATTCCAAAATAAAGTTACCTACCTTCCTTACTTCTCTGGAGATTTATATAATTTTAAATGTGAAAATGGTTATAGTTTAATATTTAGTTTTTTGTCTTCTTAAATTGCTAATATTTTAAGTAATACCATACTTCTATTTATACATGCAATAATAAATTTATGAAAGCTGAATGAAGGATTTTCATATTAAAAACTATAAATCCTTACGGATTAATATACTGTAAAATCTTGTATTTATTAACGTCGAATGCCATATGTTAGAGGATGTACTGTAATTTATTCCAAAAAGTAATGCTCTTTGTTTTTCAACTTTTTCTTAATATTCTTTTACAAATTGTTTGATTCTTTGTTAAAAACCTTATTAAAAATCAATATACATCAAGAATTGTAATGCATACAATATATTCCATGGTAATAATTAATGGTAAAATTAAAGAAACGCTACTAATAAAAATAATTACATCCTTCTATAGTAATGTTTGAAATTTTAAATACTCAAAGTACTATAATATAATTGAACAATCAGAAGGGATTCCGAAAAAAATGATGGAATACTTTCCACTCATAATTTTGAAAAGAAAATAGAATGCGAAATAAATATACAAAGCCTAATAATTAACAAGTAGAATTACACAACACTATTTACANGTGTAAATAAATGTATATATATATATACATATATATGGAAAGAGAGAGAGAGAGAGTGAGAGAGATACATGAAGAATTAGGTATATAAAGGTCAATAGAGGCTTGAGTAGCACTGGTTACTAGTCCCAAAATTAAACATGAATTTATTTGATGAATTGTTTAGAAATTATATCACGCAGGAACTGTTTAACTGAGCAGATTTCCTGCTTAAATTTAAAAAAAAAACGGACATAAGAAAACGTCTAGTTTTATCTTAAATGTCGGCGAGAGTTATTAGCTTCATAGATAAGATAATTTTCAGGCGAACTTTACACTCTCCTGATGGAATAAGCTGGAAAATACAAAATTTAAAATTAGATTCATAAATATCTTCTTTAATTTTCCTTCTCCTTTAAAGAATTAAAGCCTTCCTTTGTAAATTATTCCCAAGACAAATTTTAACAAGGATATTTAAATAATTCTATTTAATCATCCTAGACATCCTTTCTACTTCACCCCATCCAATTTCAGCCAAAATTTATTTCTCTTAAATATATATTATGTGTATTTATATCTTATATTCAATATTTGTTATATGCATCTCAATTCCCGCAGAGTAGGACCTTTTCAGAATATGAAAGGCTTTAATTATTTAAAGGAGAAGGAAAATTAAAGAAGATATTTATGAATCTAATTTTGAATTCTTTCACTTTCCGGCTTTTTCCATCAGTGGAGTGTAAAGTTAGCAACAAAAAAAATCTGCTAAAGGATACTGCTACAGAACAGCACAATTTCATGCAAGTATTTCTGACGCACAGCTGACGGGTTCAGGAGACCTTGTAGGTGCATCCAATCTGTTGCAATGTAGAATCCTTCCGAGGCAAGCTGCAGGCCTCCCATCTCCATTTCGGTGCATCCCCCATTTACATTTCCGATAAAAATGTCATTGCCACCAAGGTGACCTACCCCATGAACATCTTCAACTGCATTTTTGTGCAAACGCTCTTCACGGTGAATCATCATGACCTGCTTAAGTGTGGATTATATCAATCTCTACCAGCTTTATACTTACTTTTTGTTGATTTTATTTATTAATGTGTTATTTTGAGAGACAACATCAAAATGTTTGTTGACATCTATAGCACTCCCATCTCAAAACTCGAATAATAACTTGATACTTAATGATTTCACAAATACAGATTTTTTTAATTGTATTTTTTTTTTTTTTTTGGACCAAGCATGAGCGAAGCCCAACAAAGTTTCTACTAATTTATCAATAAACGCTTACTAAGGAAGATTTTTCGACGTTTGAAACCTCTCCCACCCCTTCCACATTTCAGTCCAATATAGTCCACCCTTAGTGATGTTACATCCTTTGGGTAATTATCCTCTCCGACTTGAATATGTTAATTGTCCATATTTAAGGTAAATGTCAAAATCTGTTTATATTACACAGCTCCTGTGCGGCGGAATTACAACAGATCTTGTAAGGGTTTTAAGTGTCTTCGGCGATCACCGAACAGAAAGGCTGCGCCATTTTTTGGGACCAATCGTAGAAGGGAAAGAAATGTCTCAGGTGTATTTCATTTGAAAACGATCCTGTTGGAACCTCCTCTGTAGGAGAAGACTAAAAGGAGCAGGTGTCGGGCGTGGCCGTGTCGCAAGCCGCGGACATCCTTGCACTTTCCGGGGAACGCCCTACCCGCCACGACCTTTGGACCGCACCTCTCTCGGCACCCTGCTCTCAGAGGCATGCCTGTATCTGTGAGGAAATGTAGATTGCTGATCCTCCAGTCAGCGTAGCACCGCCTACTTTATTGTAAAGGTATATATATATACATACATATATATATATATATCATAATCATGAGTGTTTTAGTCTTTTAGTCTAAGTATGTTATTGGATAATATTCGTATTTTTATATATTAATGATTCTCCATGTACGTTTTAAATGTGCAGTCATTCAAATAATAGGTATTTATTGAGTACTTTTGAAATATTGGTTATAAAAAAAAACTATTAAAAAAAAATTTCTTTCAAAATCCATATACAGTTTGTCATGACCTAAATAGTTTTCAACATTCTATCATTCAGACAGCTGTCTATCTTGATGTGTTGAAATGCACACTTCTCTTTACGCAGCGCATATTCTTCAGAACATTTACGAAGTACACGTGTGCCCTGTGAACTGTACAGACTAGATTATTCCAGGCGACCACTTAGACTCATCTCCTACGTATTCTCAGCGACCTGAGCAAGTTTGCCCCTACCATACAGTAGAAGCGTCTGTACTGCCATACCCAGTCGGGAAAATAAAACTTAAAATTCTGATCTAAACTAACTGAACTAGAGTACCGAAATAGTAATCTTATTAGACCCGTTGCTATTGATTAGAAACAAAAATGTCCTGTTATTTACTACATTTGCAGATATTTTAATAGAAGTGGGAGATTACTTGAAACAATCTGCGATTAAATATTGTTGTCTTGGTTGAGTGGCGATANCAATGTCAATCACATGAGGAGAGAAGGTGAACAATGACACCACTCTCAAATTTATTGTTATTAAAAATTTTTATAATTCAAATAACATCGAAGACATTACAATTGTAAATTGTTATCTCCCTCTAAACTTTCCATCCCTCTATCCGATTTCAACCAACAATAAATTCTTCCAAAAGTTTTTATGAAATACCTAAATATTGAATAATTTAGTTGTTTAAATAAATGTATATATATATATACATATATATGGAAAGAGAGAGAGAGAGAGTGAGAGAGATACATGAAGAATTAGGTATATAAAGGTCAATAGAGGCTTGAGTAGCACTGGTTACTAGTCCCAAAATTAAACATGAATTTATTTGATGAATTGTTTAGAAATTATATCACGCAGGAACTGTTTAACTGAGCAGATTTCCTGCTTAAATTTAAAAAAAAAACGGACATAAGAAAACGTCTAGTTTTATCTTAAATGTCGGCGAGAGTTATTAGCTTCATAGATAAGATAATTTTCAGGCGAACTTTACACTCTCCTGATGGAATAAGCTGGAAAATACAAAATTTAAAATTAGATTCATAAATATCTTCTTTAATTTTCCTTCTCCTTTAAAGAATTAAAGCCTTCCTTTGTAAATTATTCCCAAGACAAATTTTAACAAGGATATTTAAATAATTCTATTTAATCATCCTAGACATCCTTTCTACTTCACCCCATCCAATTTCAGCCAAAATTTATTTCTCTTAAATATATATTATGTGTATTTATATCTTATATTCAATATTTGTTATATGCATCTCAATTCCCGCAGAGTAGGACCTTTTCAGAATATGAAAGGCTTTAATTATTTAAAGGAGAAGGAAAATTAAAGAAGATATTTATGAATCTAATTTTGAATTCTTTCACTTTCCGGCTTTTTCCATCAGTGGAGTGTAAAGTTAGCAACAAAAAAAATCTGCTAAAGGATACTGCTACAGAACAGCACAATTTCATGCAAGTATTTCTGACGCACAGCTGACGGGTTCAGGAGACCTTGTAGGTGCATCCAATCTGTTGCAATGTAGAATCCTTCCGAGGCAAGCTGCAGGCCTCCCATCTCCATTTCGGTGCATCCCCCATTTACATTTCCGATAAAAATGTCATTGCCACCAAGGTGACCTACCCCATGAACATCTTCAACTGCATTTTTGTGCAAACGCTCTTCACGGTGAATCATCATGACCTGCTTAAGTGTGGATTATATCAATCTCTACCAGCTTTATACTTACTTTTTGTTGATTTTATTTATTAATGTGTTATTTTGGGAGACAACATCAAAATGTTTGTTGACATCTATAGCACTCCCATCTCAAAACTCGAATAATAACTTGATACTTAATGATTTCAATTTGTACAGAGGTACAATAGACAATAGGTTGAATGCGCACTCTAGGAACAAAAGTGGGAACATATTATTTATTCCGAAATATTGAATGAATTAATTTTTTATTGAAGTCAGAGGAAGAGGAAATCAGAGGAGTGGAAACCAAAATTTATATTATCGATAAGTATGCTGAAACAATACCTTTAAAATTTATGTTTTCTAAGAAGGACCTCTAAAATAATCACGAAAAACGTATATTTAAGAAGGGATAAATAATTGACAAATATAAGTGCGATGAGTGTGTACTTCCCGGCCAGTGTAGACTAAGGTAAAGTTTTTTTTTTTAAATTATTTCTCATTTTTCTCATCACCTGAGCACATATATTTGTGATAGGAATTCATTGAAATCGTTTGAGGTTAAGGAAAGGTTTTGTTAAAAACGAAAATTAAAAATAGTCTTATTATCTTATTTAACGTCACGAAAAAAATTATATTATGCAACAGGCTCAAGTTCTATTTTTTTAACATATGTAGTTAATCAAATTTTTACAAAAAATACAAACTTCCATTGGGACAATTAATTTTTTTAATACAAAGACCAAATTCGTCATTTGAGTTTGTAATTAATTTCCGTGAATAAGGGAGTTGTTAATAGAGCAAAGTAAAGGCTTACCTTAACACTTCTTGCTTACAATAAATTTATCAGTGCCATAGAAATTTCGTTTTTACTAAGTATTGTACTCCCCAGCTGACTGCACGATAACATTCCGACGTCCGAGAGTGTCATAGAAGGGCCCTGTTAGAACTAACTTACTTGAAAATTGTTTTCGTGAACTTGCAGATTGCCGGCTTAGCGAACTAAGTGTTTAGTAACACGTTGACGCAAGTTCCTACTGATCGGTGGCAGTAAGACGCCTACCCCCAAGGGGATTTCGGCGCTCGCCAAGGGCAGTTCGACCTCAGCCCTGGCGGAGGCGACCTTGCCCTCCAGGCAGGAACTCTTTGGCGAATAGTTGTGGAAGGACGTCCCGAACGCTTGTCGCCTTCTTACAAACCTCAAGAAGGAGCGAGGAGTCTCATCCCGGCATTCCTCGGGATCCGTCCTAGCCTTCTTGAGAAAACAACTTCTCGCCAAGGAAATATCTCATTGTGCTCCAGCAAGGATGACCTACGTGGCGTACATTGTCGAAAGTGATAACACTTATGGTGGGTTTCCACCAACATGAAGCATATATTTTTTTCCTCTCAGCTCATTTTTCTCCATAAAATTATACGTATAGATCCCCTTAGTATCATGATTTTTTTTATAAGAAAGACTAAATGGGAACCATTCAAAATTATTTGTGTGTATATATATATGATAAATTGATAAACAAATTGAGTTCGTTATTAGGCCTATGTTTTACAAATCCTTGAATGAGTTCGATAGTAGCTGAAATTTGCTGAGTTTTGTTTGAAATCAGAAGAACAAATTGCAAGTTGTCAATAACTTTAATTTTATCAGTATTTAGGAGAAAATAAATTCAGGCAAAATAGCTCTAAAATGTATGTTCTTAATATTTTTTTACCTTAAAATTTATCAAAAGGTACAGGTAGTTAGGGATTGGAATTGCCGCCGAGTATTATGTTGGAGAAATAAGTCAGGGTTTCGGCCAGGATCAGAAAAATACCCTAAGGTAAAGTTTTATCTAAAATATTTTCGCGTCAACCATTCGTAAGCACAAATACTTTCATTATTTTGAATACATTTCTCTGGAGGATTGAGAATCCAGTTTTTTGAAGATAATGTCAAAACATCCACAACAACGAGCTCTTTGGAAATAAAATTATTATTTGCATCAGTGATACCGGGTACTTCAATTACAGATGCAGACATATTTATGAAAATGTTTGATGAGTGATGTTTATTTGTACAATTTTTCTGAGAACATTAATCTATTTTCTCCAGCATAATACTCGAAGGTCAACAAACGTCCAACCATGTTAACTTCAGTTTAGTTCTGCTCTCTGAGATGTGACCATAAACCTCCCTCTGAGATCTCTTCATAGATCATCTCCCTGATGATGACTTGAAAGCTAAGTCGAAACGTTGGCAATAATAAAATAATTACCCAATAATTTTGGAGTATTTTTTTTTCCTGATCCTGGCCAAAACCTTGACTAATTCCTCAAAATAATTTTTACCAATGACCTAGGAGGATTGAGTATCTCTCTATCTGTCTCTCAGACTTTAATTCTTCCCTTCACTGATCTTGGATGATATTTTTCAATAACTCTTGCTTTACCTACCTTTTATCAACTAGAGATATCTGTCGTTTAAAACAACTGTTCCAATATTACATTCTTTATTACACACACACACACACACACACACATATATATATAATTGAGGTCTATCTTTTATCCTGGAAATCGATAAGTTTAGCTTAAAGTTATGTATGTAAAAAGCTTTTTTATCTTTTAGAGAAATATTTTCCATTTTTTAGTTCCATGTAGAAACCACAACTGTTTTGTAAATCGGCGTCAAAATCATTCTCATTATGCTCCATTCAATGAACTTGCACAGAGGTTATATTTTAAGTCAATTACCTATCGAGAAAATTAAACTACGAATGACTGCCAGAAATGGAGTTTATGTGTTGCAGATTTGAATTTCAAAAATAAATATTCAGTCTCTCAAGAGCTTCATAAGTTAAGGGAATTCCTTAGTAGTGTAGTTGTTGTATATTTGTATTTAGACTTTCCATGTAATTTTATTATATAATTCCCAAAATGGTAGAATACATATTTAATCAATAAACAAATCAGGATTCAGTTTCATTTCTCACAGGAAAAGTACATTTGTTATCACCACTTAACATGCCAGATAACACACACTCCTATTCACTGAATTGGTAATCTCCCTAATTGTTTAATTTTGCTGCGTAACTATTGAAATGTGTCTTTTATCAATAAATAAACCATTCTTAATTTGAATACTTTAAAAGAAGTATTACCCCCTCTTTGGTGTCTTTTGGCAGCAATGGGTGAAAATAATTTTCTAAAAATCCGTCACGAGAACAACCTCAATAGCAAAATTCCATTGAAAAAAAATTTATACCTCAATTAATAAGTCATATATCCTCCTATGTGGCATACAAATTAAAAATAATTATATGAATGGGGGGTTATCAGGAATTAAGAAAGAATTAAAAACTAATTTGTAACCAAAAAATGTTTACAAGTCAGTCATAATGTAGAGACTGTTGACCACGAGCCTCTCTCTCCCAATCACTCTATTTTCTTTGATGAAGGCCTGAAATTCAGGCTGAAACGTTGGCTAAAATAAAAACAATTTTGGTTACAAATTAGTTTTTAATTCTTCAACTACTAGGACCAAATTCCTGATAATCCTCTCTTCCCAAAACTTGACGATCAACAAATTTACCTTCAAATTAAAAAATAATTGCTTATAGCATTACATTATTCGCCCAATTTTATCCAGTAAATTACAGCTAGTGTGTAGAATTACAGAATTTCGCGTAAAAAAAAAAAATAAATAAAAAAAAAATCCTCTAAAGTTTCCTCTGAGCTGCAAGATAAAATGGAACAATTGCAAAAGCAAATAAATGATGGCCAATCTTTTGGTTAGCATTCGATTTTTTTAGAAATTAATTTAAGAGATTACAAGAAGAATGTTTCAAGTATTTGACAGATAATAGACAAGAATAATTTTCCTAAAAGTTATAAATCATCATGATAACAGCGAATACAAGGATAATTATAAATATCTTTTGACCAAGGAATTCCTCTTTTATTTAAATATATATTATTTTTTTACCTTTCTTCTTTTAAAAGCAGTTGACAATGTTTTAAAGTAAATGTGTCAGAAGAAATGCCTAGCTGGCATCGCTAAAATGATCTTAACTAACTAGGATACNTTCTTTTAAAAGCAGTTGACAATGTTTTAAAGCAAATGTGTCAGAAGAAATGCCTAGCTGGCATCGCTAAAATGATCTTAACTAACTAGGATACAAAACTATGATAGCTATGTACAATATTAATAAGTTTAATAAGTCGTATTTCTCTCACCATAAATCTTGATTCAAAAATAATTAGGTTACCCAAAACGGTAAACAGTAAAACATTAATGTATAAGTAAAGTTAAATATAAAGATTATTTTTCTTTCATGTAGTAATTTTCTAATAAATTTATAATTAGTATTGAAGTATTTAATATAGTATGATTATATTTCTTGGAGTATAGTTGACAAGAAAAAAAGTCCACAACTTATGGACAGAGTGAAGTCCATAAGTGTTTCAGTGGCATACTGAAAGGGGACTCCTATTTTACGACACTTTGTGGTGTCTGAAGACGGCACGCTGACACCGAAATCGGCTTCCAATAAAATAAATAAAACATGAAAGACAACCTTTGTATCATCCTCAACATTATCAAATGTTTTATTACTATTATAAGCAAAACGAAATTTTTAGAGGTTTATGGATAGCCAAATATTTAAAATATTTTATACATCTCTCAAAAAAATTCTCTATTTCAGCCTGATGAAAATCAAAATGTCACTTTCATTAGGAATGAACTACTTTATCTAGAGTTCCTCAAGACACGATCTCAGAACCATTAACACCAAAGTCCATATTTAATTATTTTAAATATTAATTAAAAACCTATTACTATCATTATATTATCATCAATTATCCTCTTGTTTTAATTTAAAAACAATATAAAGGTTACCAGTTACAATATCTGTAACGAGAAAAAAAAATTTAACCTGTATTATATAAATAAAACTGTAACGTAATAATTAATACATCTAAATATGAATTAATCAATGTGTAATAAGTAAATAAACACGTATTCATCTGAGTTTACAAGTTGATAATTTTTAAATAACAGTTTATATTTCTTATATTTTAAATAAAACTAAAAAATATTGGGAAATGTGATGTTTTTCGCTTTTTATTTTCTACAGATTATTGAAAATGGCTTCATTAAAGAAAAATGTATTCTATGTATTTTCGGAAAGTTCATGTAATCTAAAAAAAAAACAAGACGAACAGGTACCTAAAATAACAACTTCTGGAGTCATTAGTATTAACTCCAGGACCACATATGTACAAAAAGTCCTTCATCAATTTTGGAGTAGATACCAGTTGGACCATTCATTAATGAAAAAAAAAAAATTAAATATACGTAGATCACCTAAGGAAAACTATATTTGCAAGTAATGTTATAATTATATCATTAATCTATGGTTAGTTTCTTGCAAAAAAAAAGTGGAAGTAAACAACATGTGTTATAAAAATATGAATTTCTGGCAAAAACAAAAAAAAACATTCATATAAGTGAAAGATACCCCTCGCGATGTGATTCTTTCGGTACTCGGAGAGTTGTGATGTCATCGAATCGGAAAACTGTGTGTACCTCCTTGGTTGGCGAATTTGACCGGGAATTAGAACCTCTTTAGAACGACGAAGGTCGATTGAGTGGGACATGCTACAGACCTCAATTCGGTATTGTTCTCCCATCTCCTACACTCGTCTGGCAAATACTTCATATTGATTCCCTACATATATGTAGACGTACAGTATATATCAGCTAGGGACTCCGTTTTGTGGGGTGTACAATACTATACTTGTATTCTTCAACAAGGTCAAATCAATGTATTTTTTTTTTTTGGAAATAATTTTTAAAAATTGCCCTAAAAATCACCATCATTTTCTAAATTGCTTTAATGAAACATTGTTAGACACTCAAATATTAAAATTAATTATTAAAACTGATGGCTTCAAAGAGCTCAATGGATCTGTACGGGTCTTCTGACGCTGCGGGTTAAAATCCAACCCAGGTCAATCTTTTATTTAAGAATAAAAGCTTTTCTGGAGCCATTGGTGTTTAGAATAGGGTAGCAACCTGTAGATAGACCCTCCCTCTATGACCCTATGTAATTGAAAGGGTGGCTCATGGAGAGTGGGGCAATCTACAGGTTGCACCCCATTCTCAGAAGAGAACCAGAAGGTTGAGTACTTACTCAACCTTCTTAGCTACACAGTATAATATGTTCTTTAATATAATTTATTCGTAAAAATATTATCAATGCTAATTGTAGAAAATCAAATTTATAATTTTTATAAGATTATAAATTTTGTTCTTCCCCTAAGCAGCCTTTGTTTCTCATCTGATTTCATGAGAAAAAAAAATTATTTAACGGTATTCAGTGAAAACTTAAAGAAACTTGATTTGTGCATTTTAAATGGATGTAGGTCTGCTTGATCCTCAAACTTGTGTTTGGAGCTCCAGGGTAGCACAGGGGAACCGTTGGGGTCTCGAAATCCTGGAGCTGTGGGTTCAAATCTCGCTCTGGGCAAGCTTTTATCGATAAATAAAAGTTTGTTCGGAGCAGTAGAGGTTTAGAATGGTATGGCAACCTGCAGATAGCCACTCCCTCTATGGCCTTGAGTGGTTAAAAGGAAGACTAACACTTTTTTTTTTTTAATTTTCCTTTATTTGTATTTATGCTGAATATATACATTAGAAATTTACATTATGATCAAAATTGTTGTAACTCTGAAAATATCATATATATAAAATATTTATAGTTAGTGTGTATGTATGCATTTATGTATTTATATGTGTGTGCTGGGGCTATGCCTTTATATGAGTATAGGAAATTTTCTGTTAAATAGAAAGAAGGAAAATACTATATTAAAATGAGTATATAAAGATAAGTACAATAATTAATGATATGTAAAAACAGTATGTGTAATCTATAAAAAAAAAAAAGTTATTTTAATTGATGAATAAAAGAAGTGGAAGACTGCCCAGGAAAAAAAATTGACATTTTGAAGTACTTCAATGATCTTAATTTTTTCAGTTTTAATTAATATATCAAGAGGGATCCTTCAAGGAAAACGCAACAATCATTGCTCCTTCCTCCTTGCAAAATCAAATGGAATATTTTTCTTGTCCGTGTTCATCTTAAATGAAATATGGGAAATCTACGAGGGGTACTGCGTTTGTTTGTTGTTTTTTTATATAACTTTTTAACAATCTCATACTTATTTTCGCGATTATTAAAAATCGAATCGGGGAACAAAGAAAATTTATTTCCGTACTGCATAAATCATGGACTGTTTGAAATAATAACTTTTGTACCAGGAACATTCGACAAAAAAAAGTGAATTGGTGAATGGTGAGGAAAGTGAACAATGTTAAATAATAATTATTTTAATAATGAAAAAAGTACAAAGATTAATAATTGACATATATCTGTATACATTCGATAGTACTTATACAATAAATTCTCTCCTCCCCTCTTCCTCCTCCCACATCAACCAGAACAACCAGAAAGTCAGCAAATTATTATTGTTAAATATTTAAATCTAGTATTAATAAATTTTGTTTTATTTATTTAGCTTCTAATTTGATAATTTTTTAACTCTTATTTTATTATACCCATACTGAGATTGGTGAGCGTTCAATCTTCCACTCAACTTTTTTAAATATAATATTTTCTAGCTTTCTTAATTAATAATTTTCTAAAGCAAAATGAATTACTGCACTTTAGAAAAGAATCATTGACCGGGGCTTAAAAGTCTATATGGGTAAAGTTGGAATACAATTAAGAGTTGCCAGAAGACGAAAGAATGTATTGACATTTAGCGCCATATTCTATGCAAATAACAACGAATTTAAAATTCAATCTGTCAATAATCTCTACTCCCGCCCAATTGAGCATTGGAAAGTTGCTCATATACACAAAGTGCTATTCTTATTTCAAACATGGTGTGTTAACCTTCCTATTTACATTCATAAATACCTTCCTTAATTTATGTGCTTTTTGGTGAATGTCTAATATATAGTAAAGAATTAGTTGGGGTTCAGTCAAGGTTGATAAAAAAAAATACAATATTAAAAAAGTGTATTCTTTTACTATCTGCCGACGTTTTGGCTTACATTGTAAGCCATCTTCAGGGCTGTTTAAGTACAATGTCATAAGAAAACTATACGACTTTCATTATTATTATTACATAAAATTGACATGAGTAAAAGTAATCATCAATTACAAAATGTGTAGAAAGTTAACGACACCTACCTATAATGAAGAAGTGAGAGGACCTGTTGACTGACTGAGAGGTAAGGTTTGGAAATTAGGAATACTTATGATGGACAAGTAATAATATATGATATGACTAATATTAAATAAATAAGATTTTACACTCTTTTTTTTTACAGATTTTTCAGTTTTGTCTTTCCCAATCAGATAACAGTATCCAATTTATTGGCGCAAAGCAGTTTGAACGCAAACAGTAAATACATCTACAATACCTGTAATCAAAGACTTTCTATTTTCGGGGATGCGTTGTTGGAAGAATTTTGTTTTAAATGTAATATAAAAGTAAATAAATAAATAAAATGATTGAAGGTTCGTTGGCCGTCAAGTATTATGCTGGAGAAATCGACTGACTTGTAGGGCGATGAAGTCATCATCAGGGCGATAGTGATGTATGGAGAGATCTCCGAGGAAAGTATGGTCACATCTCACATCAGTCTTTATGGTCACATCTCAGAGTCCAGTACTACACTAGTAGTTTGATGATGACTTACAAGTTAAGTCGAAACGTCAGAAATAATAAAATAATTACCTAAAAATTTTGGAGTATTTTATTTTTCTGATCCTGGCCGAAACCCTGACTGATTTCTCATGCTTTTCTGATGGGTGCTCAACTAACACCCTTAGCAACATTAAAAAAAATGTTACGTCTCCATACACGAATCAATCTTATAAGACAATCCTCCATGAGTAAATTTCAGGGAGTAGCGTTAGCCAGAAGGAAATTCGCTAAGCGGCGTTCCCCCCACGTGAGAGGTAGGCGGTGGACGCCAAAGGTTAATGGCAAAGAACCCCGCCACGCCCGGGACCTTGCCTGACCACTCCCTCCTGCAGGCGACATTGACCCAGTTCGGGTGCCGGCATCTCCTGCCCGCGTGCACCGATACGCAACTCTTGCGTCAGACAAAGCGGACTACACCTCCAGAACAGGTATGCCCTCCCTTTCGCCGCTCTCTTATCGAGAAACAAGTCGTATTTTAACGCGCAAGACGCTATCACAATTACATTATACAGCGAATACTCATTAAAGATAAAAAAAAACAATTAATATAATTATCGCTCAATGAAAAGAACATGCATCTATAATATATTAACAAAATAATTAAAACAAAAATAATTATTTTTTAATATTTCTGATGATGACTTGAAAGCTAAGTCGAAACGTTGGCAATAATAAAATAATTATCCAATAATTTTGGAGTATATTTTTTTCCTGATCCTGGCCAAAACCTTGACTAATTCCTCAAAATAATTTTTACCAATGACCTAGGAGGATTGAGTATCTCTCTATCTGTCTCTCAGACTTTAATTCTTCCCTTCACTGATCTTGGATGATATTTTTCAATAACTCTTGCTTTACCTACCTTTTATCAACTAGAGATATCTGTCGTTTAAAACAACTGTTCCAATATTACATTCTTTATTACACACACACACACACACGCGCGCGCGCGCGCGCACACACACACACACACTCACGCGCACACACACTCACGCATGCACGCGCACACACACACACACACACACACACACACACACACACACACACACACACACACATATATATATAATTGAGGTCTATCTTTTATCCTGGAAATCGATAAGTTTAGCTTAAAGTTATGTATGTAAAAAGCTTTTTTATCTTTTAGAGAAATATTTTCCATTTTTTAGTTCCATGTAGAAACCACAACTGTTTTGTAAATCGGCGTCAAAATCATTCTCATTATGCTCCATTCAATGAACTTGCACAGAGGTTATATTTTAAGTCAATTACCTATCGAGAAAATTAAACTACGAATGACTGCCAGAAATGGAGTTTATGTGTTGCAGGTTTGAATTTCAAAAATAAATATTCAGTCTCTCAAGAGCTTCATAAGTTAAGGGAATTCCTTAGTAGTGTAGTTGTTGTATATTTGTATTTAGACTTTCCATGTAATTTTGTTATATAATTCCCAAAATGGTAGAATACATATTTAATCAATAAACAAATCAGGATTCAGTTTCATTTCTCACAGGAAAAGTACATTTGTTATCACCACTTAACATGCCAGATAACACACACTCCTATTCACTGAATTGGTAATCTCCCTAATTGTTTAATTTTGCTGCATAACTATTGAAATGTGTCTTTTATCAATAAATAAACCATTCTTAATTTGAATACTTTAAAAGAAGTATTACCCCCTCTTTGGTGTCTTTTGGCAGCAATGGGTAAAAATAATTTTCTAAAAATCCGTCACGAGAACAACCTCAATAGCAAAATTCCATTGAAAAAAAATTTATACCTCAATTAATAAGTCATATATCCTCCTATATGGCATACAAATTAAAAATAATTATNCAATGTCGTTTATCATCAATCCCGTTTTAAATTATAGTCACAATTTACCCTGAGAAACGATCTATATTAATGTTAATAAGAACATAAAGAAAGGTAGTTAATATATGTTTCTGTACAAACATAAGTAATAGAAATGTTATAAAAGTGATATAATGGGAAATAAGTCTATTATAATAATGAGTGAATGAATCTAAATGAGCAACTTTACCGATATAAATTTAAACGAAAAGTGTGAACAATATATTTTACTCTGCACTCCTTACAGAACAAAGCGACTATCTATTTACCATTTACAATTTTTGATATGAAGAATAAATAGTGAAAGAAATGATGTGATAATATATAAATTTAAAAAATATTAAAGAATATGTTACAACTGGTTACTAAAATCCAAATAAAATAAGAAAATGTTCCAACTAACCAACGAAAAAAAAACAAAAAAAAAAACGCTCAACTGTAATATCCTCATTACAGTAATTCAGTGGGGTCTAATTCCTCAAATATTTAAGAAATAAGTCATCGTCGGAAAATTCTAAAAATATACGATTTGTAGGTAAATTTATTGACCGTCTAGTTTTATGAAGAGTATTAGCAGGAATTCGGTCTTCGTTATTCAAATTTTGAGTCAATCTTATCTCAGGCCTAAAAATATTTTTTTTTAATGTATATACTAATATGTATACAATTATATATACATAAAATGGTGATGGTCTAAGAAAATTTGGGCTGACATTTTTTGCTTTAAAATCTAAAAATAAAACAATTCCTGATTTATTATGGATATTATTATATTCATAGTGTTATTATGTTATTTCAAAACATTGTAGTCACACATAGCTATTATGGCTGATATATTAAAACCTATATTCACAATTTTTTTTTTTTTGCTGGGTTAGCCTCCCTTGCAACCACTAAGGGTCATTGGAGGGAGGGGCTATCTACAGGTTGCCACCCCATTTTAAACACCCATGGCTCAGGACAAGCTTCTATATTATAAATAAAAGATTGACCTGGGCGGGATTTGAACCCGCGGCGTCAGGATTGGGAGACCCGTACGGATCCCCTGAGCTAGCCTGGCGCCCCAAATTTGAAAATTAAAGGTATTTTGGTTTTCTTTAAAGGCGAACACTCGATTTCGATTTCTTATTGTAGGGCTCATGAAGGTGGAAACCATGGGACGGCACAAAAAAGACGAAGGAGACTAGTATTATCTTTGGTTTAGGAGTTTTTCGTAAAATCATATAGAAAATAAATTTTATAGACTTATATATTTTTCGGAACATTTATATGTTCCTTAAATCTTTTCGTAACACTGATAAGAAGGAAAATATTCTCCGTCTTTCGTCCCCTGCCCGTTTTTCACTATTTACCTGAGTTCTAAGGTTGGTAAATCTCATCTTAACTGAACTTAACGGCATCAAATGTACTTTATCATTACAAAGTTACTTGTTACGAGAAATATCTTCGTTTGAGTGAATCCTAAAAGAACATTTATTAAGTGCAGGGGATCAATAATTCACATACTACTATTATGTATTAAGTTATCGACTTTAGCAAGCAATGAACTGAATTTCTGATATTAAAAAAATATATAATTACCGCTAAAACATACTCTTGAGTAAATGACACTTGCTAAAAGACGAAAGTTAAACAATAAATATTCATGATAAATAAATTAAGATTGTAAGTGATAAATGAATATATTTGCCCATTAATTAATTCCTACTTGACCTCCACCACATGTATCAATTCAGTTTTCCTTCTCAATATTAACTATTCCTTTCCATCCCATAGAGTTTCAAAATTTGATTGCAGGCTGGAATTTTCTATCTTGTAATTAGCATAATCATCAAGCCTAATGGCTATTACATGGTTGATTTATTATAATAGGCATTTTTTCTATAGAAATATCTGGTTATCCACTCTTTAAATGTTGCATCTCAACCATAT
>KZ808179.1:198619-208769 GCA_000696205.2 Oncopeltus fasciatus | reverse complement strand
GTAAATTGTATAGGGTAAGAGGCGGTAAGTAAAAGGGAGAGCGACCTACCTCAAAAGGGGCAATAACAAGAAAAAAGGTAAAGCAATATTGCGGATAAGTAGCTTTTGGACCTAGAATAAATGTTTGGCAGGTTTATTTTGAAGGAGGGCTAATGGTCTTTCAAAATGTTGAAAATATTTGAATAAGTTGAAGAAATTTGTTCTATGTCAGTTCTGTGTTAACTGGATAGGGTTGTAAGTTAATGTGAACGGTTTCAGATAAAAGGCGTTTGTGTTCATAGGGTTCAGTGAAAAGAATGGTAATGTTCTTGAAGTGAAATGTGTGTTTTTCATGAAAAACGTGTTTTGTGAGGGCAGTTATTATTAATTTTTACTTTATATCATTTTTATGATTGTAAATTCTACGGGAAAGTTTTTAGTTTGCTCAATGTAAGAACCATGACAATTAGGAGTGGAACAAAGAATTTTTTAAACAACATTGGTTCTTTTAGGAAGGGTATGGGGTCTTTAAGGATGGTGTAAATGGATTTGAGTTTGTTGTTAGTTGAAAAAGCATGCTTAAGGTTTGTATATGTGGACAATTTGCCAGCTGCCGTGTATGGCGAGTCATGAAGGGAAGTGCTACAACGGACCCGGAAAATGGTGGACATTGTACATATAAGGTGCACTGACATTAAAATAGCAGTCTCAACACACAAGACGCGAGCTGATGTCACCAAAGACAAGTTTGACGAAGCCAACCCCCGAGGAAATCCAAAGAGAGAATGTCAGCTACCTGTTAGACTTCGAGCTAACCTAAGCATGACGTACCTGTGGAATCAACCTATAAAAGCAGTAAACGTTCCAAGACGCTCTTTCTTCAGACACCTGGGAGTTGCCATTCGGATTCAGTCGTCAACCTACCATAGAGCTTGCGTTAAGTGTACACAGAAGCAGCATGGGGCTAGTGGAATTACACGCAGGTAGAAGACTTCAACGATCAGGTTACCATGGCGTACAGGCAGGTTATCTCTTCAAAGAAAGCGCTACTGGAGGGTCCACCTTCTAATAAATACTTTCGTCGCCAAAACATGTGTAAAGAGAAATGAATCTCCCCCAAAAAGAGTGAGAGCATATATTAATTACAAAAAAAAAAACCTCATTTAACGTAAAATAATAAAAATCCTACATTGAAAATCTAAACAAAAAAATGCATCAAAAATTATATAAATAAAGTTGAAAATACCTTATATGATATCCCCAATTTTCGACTTATTTTAACTCAATCAAAGCATCCCTAGCTACCAAAAAGTTGAACGAAATCTGTCCTGGAGGGTGTGGAATGCTTGGCCCCACCGTAAACACCCTTAGACCCAGACCAGGCACCCAGATATTATACAGATTAATTTAGATCCCAAACCTGGTCAAACCAGCTCACTGGAAAGCAGTTGGTGATGTCTCGGGGCCCATGCGATGTCCTCTAGGTCTCCTATCTCCCTGTTGCCTCTGTGACTTTGTAATTTTTTTTAATGATATTTATAGCTCCTCATACACTTCTTTAAAATTAACTCAAATTTGGGTTTGAACTCCTCTCCATCACATTAGTAGCAGTAGAATAGTTCCGATCCCAATATAATTCATGTTATTATGATAAAAAATATATTATCCTGTTAATTAGAGTAAAAAGCTTGTCTTTCCTATGGGAATTCTGCTTTTAAGAAAATAAATAAATAAAAACACCTTTATTCTCTTTGATACACTTAGTTGTGTAACATTAAAGTGGATTCATATAAAAAAACAAATTATAAATAATTGTTTATCTGAATAGAATTAGTCATGACATATTTCCTTGTCGGTTTGAAGAGGTGAGATACGGAGTACTATATATACTGTAGGGAACGAGGACTCCTTACAAGCACACAGCCGATCAAATCTGCATATGATGAAGCTCTTCCTGATATGTGCCGTGTTGATCGCGATCCCATCGGCCTTCGCAGATCGCGTCATCAACATCAACAATGGGACTGATCAAGCTGTAAGTTACAAACATTTACAATATTTATATGGTAAGAATATTCCTATGCGATAGAAACAGTCCTGCAATTAAAATATCTATTTTTCTCTCCAATATCACTTCTAAGATTGTAGTTAAAATTTTCCTTGCAGCAGGGTTCCCTTAAGGAAATCATGTTACTCATGTTGGTACTATACCACGAATTTTGAAAAATGTCTTCGGTTTTTACCAATCCTATTTAAGACAAGCAAAAATCGGTACATCAAATAGGACAAGGTAGGTAGGTAGGATCGGGTTTAGGGGCGATCAACCCTTAGATTATTTCGCCCACATCTATGGGATTTAATACAATTAGCATATCCGTTCTCGCAGTTGGTTTCCATTTCATAATGATTTAGTTCTCTAGTTTCAATGAGACAAGTAGATAACAACTATATGTGCATATACATATATGCACACATAAGGTAAAATTCTGAAAAAAAGAGAAAAATTATTCATACACACTCTCACACACACACACATACATACACACACACACACACACATATATATATATATATTTGTTGAACATACATAAGGAGAATTTAAAAAATCTAAAAAACAGCTTTAATGATTTTATCTAAAATTCTCATTATTTCTTTCTAATATAGTTGTTATCAAATTTTTCTTTACTAATGAGTTTAAGAAAATTAAAATGCTTCACAGCTTGTTACTTNTTTTTTTTTTTTTTTTTTTTTTTTTTTTTTTTTTTTTTTTTTTTTTTTTTTTTTTTTTTTTTTTTTTTTTTTTTTTTTTTTTTTTTTTTTTTTTTTTTTGTAAATTATATATTGTAATCAACTAATGTAATAATTCACTATACATGTCATGAGAAACAAAAACAAAAAAACATACATATTCTTGTAGATAGATAGATATGCATTTGTTTAGGCGATAAACATCTAGGTTATTACTACTATATCCTTGTAGCACTAGTGTCAAAATATTTTAATGAAATTTTATAAGGTCATAATTGGGTAAATCACAAATAAATAAAAAATGATGCTTCTGAACTAGCGAATAACAATAATAATATTAATAAACTTAACTAATAACAACAAATAAATTAAGAATGGATGGGAAGTATAACAAGACCAAATATGAGTTTCTACTAATCCCCACTGGCTCATGAGTACTTGATTTCTCCATTATCCTAGATCCCTGCAATTCTCTCTTAATCATATGCTGTACTAGACATATATATAAAATTAATTGTAAATGTCATAAAATTTATATACACAATTTAATAATTATTTTCTAAATTTTTTTTGAGAAATGGATACAAAAGATGTAGAAACTGCCTCTTCCCTAAAAAAGCATTTTAGCCGATTGTTAATATTCAATTAAATATCTTATTATTTGTATAAATATTACAAATAGATTCAACAATAAAACTAAAAGTACTTTGTATTTTTTATTTCCAGCTGCTCCATGTTAACAAAATCTTGACAGAGCGTGGGCTAGGACTTCACCATCTACCTCCTATCATTTACAAAGATATCAGATTGTTGAATGGAGTAATAGTAGGACTGAATTCCCAACACAGGACTGGAGACTCGACAATCCGCCTGAACGAGGAAAACAACTCCACTTCCTTGGACCTCCATCTTGGCTTGAGACTGTACTCGCTGGCTTTCGGTAAGCTAGAGCTGAACAATGTGACTTGCTCGGCCGTCATCAGAGTGAGGAACAACTCCTTCCACATCGCCTTCACCGTGAACAGGAACAGAGGCTGCTCGGTCAACCTGACCCACTACGAATACGAACAACTTTCCGACGCCAGGCTGAGCGCCTCGCTGCCGGACGCCGATGATGTCGACGTCTCACAAACTTTCGAAAACATTGTTCTTCCGAGAGCCAACGAAGCGATCGCCCACAAGAGGCACCGTGTGCAAAGGGTTATTGAGAAAGTGATCTGTAGAAGACCTCATCCTCACCATTATGATCATGAAGATTTGCACGAAAACTTGTCTGAAATTTTAGTTTCACTTTTTGAACAATAAATTTAACTTTCATAATTTAAACAATGGATTACATTGTTGTATAACTATATTTAAATCTTTTTTTTTTTTTCCTGAAAACCCTTTTAAGTTATATGTGTTAGAACTTTCTTTATTAACCATTAAGACTGGTTGTTGATCAAAAGCCAACGGAAAAGTTATAAAGTAAATTTTTTTCCCTAGGAAATATTTTCACTCAAAATAAATTATTCAGCTACTATTATTACTATTTTTGGTACAAAAAAAATTGTCAATTTTGACTAGTTGAGAGGAAGTAGAAAGTTGTTCTCGTGCCAAATCCAGCCCTGAGCAATCCTTTGTCATGATTTTAAAGCCTGGTTAGTTCCATGGTTGGTTACAATAGGTTGACTACCAGTATAACCTCTATCTCCATAAGCCTATGAGTTTAAAAGGCAAATATAATTAAAATCAACAGAAAACTGATTGCATACAATTCATATTAATCATTCACAACATTAAACTGTAAACGAAAAATGATGTTTTTTTTAGACTATCCATGAAGCTCAATATAGTTATGAGTGAATAAAATACGCATAAATTCGCACAGATAAAAAGCTAGATTCAAAAGTTCGCCACGCAAGAGTAGCGTAGTCTCAGTAAATTTCCTAATCTTCTTTTAAAATTGACAAAAAGAAGTAGAAAATTGGTGTTTTAATTATAAAAGTTGATGAGATAACGACCTAGGAATATTATCGATTGACTGTTGAAGTTGATTTATATTTTTAAATGTAAGAGAGCTTGTCGATGTCAAAGAAGTCACATTAGAATGCAATTTTCCAAATAGTTTTATAGAATATGAATGTTAGAAAATTTGATTTAAACATAAAATTTTATGAAGGAGAGTTTTTTTGACCGTAGATATTATTATTAGATGATTTTAGTTGGTGTTCGGTCAAGGTAGATTCAAAAAAACTACAAATTTAAAAAAAAAATTTTTTTAAAGATTATCTGCCAAAGTTTCGGCTTACATTGTAAGCCATCTTCAGGGCTATCATAAAGACAAGAGAAGACGTCCGGACAGGGACACTAAGTTCACATTTCCATGACTGACTGAAAAAATGTTTTACCAATCCTACTTGAAAAAGTAAAACATGTCAGCTCAATATTTTATATATATATATACNTTCATGATCACTTAATTGCTGCCTATGATTACTTAAACAGTTTGAAATGCTATTCTGTCTTTTTCTGTAGCTTTGATTAATTCACTAGAAAATATTCCTATATATTTATTAATTGAATTTGAAAATTCATATTTCAAGGTTACTGTTTTTACTGTATTTTCTTGGTTATTGCATTTGATTGAGCTATCTAAATCATTATCTTTTTCAGCAAGGTGCAATTTAATTAGATGGTGTCTTCAAATATCAGAATGCACACCACATTTATTTAACCAACTAAAAAAGTTTTATTTTTTAAAAGAGTAAATCATTGATTTGTTACTATGAGATATTTTGTATGATTCATCTATCATTCTGGCTCTCAATTTGGAGAGTCTAATTTGATTAGTTTTTAACAGCGTGCTATTAACTGTATGTTAAATATTAAAAGAGTAAGTCGTGTCAAATTATTGTGTCATCAAAATAAATTAAAAATAGAAAAAATATTCAAAATTTATGAGGTCCTTTAAAAGAAAGAAAATTTATAATTTTCTTACCTAATAATTTATTAATAAAAAATAATATGCTCTTGTAATAGGAATGTTCTGTTCTTATGCAGGATGTACAGTCTATTCTACAATATATTCAGAACTCAATATCCTGATTATGCATATCATTTTGCATATAAGCCAGCATTATTGATACATATTTTTTTATCTTTATAATTGAAGCTTGATTCAGGAATGATAATAAAAGGTGCTTTTTTCTTCCTACTGACTTAGATTTTATAATAAATAAATTAATGTTTAAATTAAAAAATACAAAATTTGTTTAAGGAAATATACTTTCTTCTATAATGGTATTTTCACAGACTAGTGCATGAAATTTAATATAAGTAGAAACAGTCTTAAGAGTTTTTATTAACAGATATGCATTCATTTATGTAACTATTTATTTTGATAAATAATTTATTTATAAAAATTAAATAAATAAATATTGTATAAAAGATAGATATATGTTTTTCTTATTATTTAAATTGTTTTATTTCTCTATCTATTCTATTTTAGACTGCCTTCAACTAAACATAACAATCAGTCAATAATGGAGGAATACTTATTTAATTTAAACAATTATTATGTTCCAAATTCGTGTATCAGTTATTGTTATAAATCATCATATCACCGTCAATCATATAATTTAATTGAATTTAAAACTAAATTATATTAAAAATCATGCACTCTTCCTTTTATAAATATATAAGCCTACACATTACCTCAAGCGTACAATTTAATTAGCTTGAATAATCATCTTTAATACCTATCCATCTTTCCTTACCTCACAATTAGCTCCATAAACTTTTTATATTTCTTTCTTTTTATTATGTTTTACTGTGCATTATTAATCAATCAAAATGAAATAAAAAGTTTACAAATTTCTGAGGTTTGAAATGTGAATTACTTTCTGAAATATTATTGCAATAAATTAAATGAATTAAGCACCTTTTCAGATTTTCATACTTACTTCATGACTTAAAAAAATTTTCCAGACTGGTATTATCAATTATCATTTAAAATTCGTGTAACTGTTTACCTATTTCTTGAGGTAAGTGAAATTATTTTTCTAGTAATGTTATTCATATTGTTTTGGCAGCTCAATTATTATTGAAAATAAAAACAATCATTTCTTCTCCAATAAAGTTTTCTTAGATGAAATCAATAACAAATATAGTTTAATTACAGTTTTAATGTTTATTGTTTTCTTCAAGAGTGATAAAAAGTTGTAACTAGTATTGTTTACGTTTAACCGGTACGGCTTTGTTTACTTTTTGCCTGAAAAAGAGTGAAATGGTATTAATGAAACAGTGGGCAATTGGCTGTCGTCTCGAACACATCTATTCAGTCAGACTAAACAGACTAAACTGTCCGTATTATATTTTATTCCAGTTTCAGTCAAAGTGAAAATTCATTTTCATTTTTCCATTAATCGTAATTATTACGATCGATTTTCCGATCAAACTGTCGATTATCGGCATTTTTTAGGCCGTTTTCTCCAATCTATTGTCGTCTGGATGAACTAAACTATTTGTTCTCTACGGAATTGAACAAGACGGAAGCCTTTTCACCATTACACCTTGAAGAGGATCATCTTCTACGTACTCCTGTGGCCAGCAAGATACCTCCACAGCTCGTCGTGTTTCATCACCTTCACCAATTTGCGTCACTTGATTACTCCAGGGTATTTAGACTTTTTTTTTTATTGCTCAATCAATAAATTCCTTATAATGAGCTCTTAACAAAAGTATAATAATTCATATCGCTTTCTAATTATGACAATATTATTCTCACGACATTTTAATTTTCAAATTTCAATCAGTTAGAATAAGTCATTATTTAAAAGGTTATTTCGACCACCAATGAATATAGAACTGTCATACCATTGTCCGTCTTCATTGGTTTCTGCAAACCATCTGTTGGCTGGCAAAGCCAAACTATAAGTACAATCTATAGTACAAACTATAAGTACAAACTACAAACTATAAGTACAAACTATAAGTACAAACTATAAGTACTAACTATAAGTACAAATTATACAAACTATAAGTACAAGCTACAAACTATAAGTACAAACTATAAGTACAACCTACAAACTATAAGTACAAACTATAGTACAAACTTTTGGCTGGCAAAGCCAACAGATGGTTTGCAGAAACCAACGAAGACGGACAATGGAAGGTATGACAAGTCATTATTTGATTACTAGCTATAATAATAATTTTTCACTATTTGTTTCGGAAGTAAACCCGAATGGTTTTATATTTGAAATATTTAAATTTAAATTTTGTTTTGTTAAACAGAATTAGTTTAAGGTAGTTTTATTTTTTGATATTAATCTGATATTAAGTCTTTTCAGATTTTTTATTAAGCTAGATTTAATTAAATGAAACCACTTTGTTATTTTATGTGATTAGCTTAATCAATTCCTCTAAAATTAGAATATTAAATGAGTTTTTTTGTAATAATGTTATCAATAAATTCGTGTCAAAAAGGCATTATGATTCAAATTCCCTTTTATAATAAAATAATTTATTCAACTAATTAATTATTTTCTAAAATAAATTTTAGTAATACGGCTTAGCAGTTATTTTCTTTTTAAAAAATTATTGAATTCGATTGAAGACAGCGAAATTTCCGGATGATAGGGTTGTCCGAGGGTGCAATTTTTCTATCCTTACAGCGCCCTAACAAATATATTCTTGTTTTTCTAATTATTCTAATAAGCCACTAAGAAATACTTGAAATAAAAATCTGGACTTTTGAGTAAAATGTCTCTGATATCGATGAGTTTTCTATTTTAGTAAATAATTAAACTAATCAATATTTACAATAGGCTACAAACCATGTATATGTATCATAGTGGTAAAGTTTGATAGATAAANCACAGTGAATGATTCTTCCTCACTCATTGGTTGAGTTGTTTCTTGAGAATGCGGCGCCAGGATAGCTCAGAGGATCCGTTCGTGTCTCGCAAAACTGGCTCTGCGGGTTCAAATCCCGCCCAGGGTGACCTTTGAAGCATAAATTCAAGCTTGTCCCGAGCCATGTATGTTTAGAATGGGGTGGGACAACCTGTGGATAACCCCTCCCCCATGACCCTAAGTCGTTGGAGGCTACCACTAAGGAAAAAAAAAAGAAAGACTATCGACTGATTCTCTTCACTCATCAACTATTGAAAGATTGTTAAAAGTGTCCCAAAGTAACCTATCCCTACAAGTAACCTATCCCAGCTATTGTCTTATAGTGGAGTGGACACCACTGGGAATAGTCCGCTGAACTTGAAGGCGCAGATGGCGTTAGGGATTTTCTGAGGGAAAGGGTAGTCTCAGCCCCCTTCCACCCCCCCAGGGCTTTAGCCCTCTGTTTGCTCAGCACTATCTTATCGCTTCCTGTGTGCCTCCAGACTCTACAAGGAACCAGGTTAATTTCACACTAAACGATACTTAGCTCACTATTTGCCCATTACACAAAACAGAGAACGAAAATAGCCATCTGAGCAAACACATTTGTGAACAATTCACTCTATAAATCACAACTGTTTCAACCGGATTCTGGGTTCAATTTGTATTGGGGTTAAACCATTAACACAGTAAGATAGATAGATATGCATTTGTTTAGGGTTATTACGCCCTAACAATTACGAGAAATGTCTCTTCTACAAATTATAAGAAATAATTATACTGTCCTTAATAATTACACTACTTAATTGTTTAAAATTATTTACTATGTAAAAATCATAATTTCACTCCAACAATGATATTAACATTGAAACAACAACAACTAATAATAATATATTACATTTACTAAAAAAATATATATATATACACATTTTTATTTATTTGTTCTTTTAAGATCGCTTCAGGATATGATGGCCCTCCATAATATATGAGATGTACATAAAAAATATAGGATATAAGTTAGTAGAGAATTTTTTGGGGTTTGGTAAAGATTGATAAGAAGAAATACAATTTTTTTATATGTATTTTTTATTATCTAACTTCGCCTTACATTGTAAAATCTTAAAGTAATGAACATTCGATCCAGGTAACAACACGTCCTTCAAGATTGTCTTCACGAGAGCCCTGAATATGGCTTACAATGCAAGCCGAAATGTCGGCAGATAATAAAAAATGCATTTTTAAAAACTGTATATTTTTTTTTCAACCATCATTGCTAATGATAGCTTAATCATGTAACAATCATAAACATTTTATATATATTTTTCCTACTCTGTATTTCGATGACTTAATATGGTCAGAAGACATGTTTCAAACACACGTTATCAAAAGGCCAATAACAGTACATTTTATATTACTGTAATGTACGAAGACATAAATGGCTATCTCTTTTTGAATTTTTCTATATTCGGATTATGTGTTTCAGGAAAAAATTTCAAACAAGGAAACAATAGAAAAAACTATAAAAATAGAAATATATATATTTATA
>KZ808179.1:175822-196868 GCA_000696205.2 Oncopeltus fasciatus | reverse complement strand
AGTAAAGTACAAGTTAATTAGCAATATATATATATATAATAAAAACTGGAGGAAGAGTGAGCGTAATGAACTCACACAAAAAAAGGACAAATAACAGAATATTTTAGATTTTGGGTTGGCTCTCTCTTCGTCCATGGGTTTGGAGCGAGTGAGTCTTTCCAAAAGTTAGTGAAATCCTCTGAATAATTTATTTTTCTCTTTTTTTTTTTTTTGTGGTCAAGGAGAAGAAAGATTTTATAAGATTTACAAATTTTATTTTATTTTTAATTTACTTTTCTAATGAAAATGGCTTAAAGCTCTTTTCCAAAATATTAAACATGAGTTAGGGAAGAATTTTACAAATGTAATTACAAAAGGTTTTCCCTCAGTCTTCCCAACCAGTCTAGAGCCAACCTCAGTCACATTAACTCTCACTTCCATTGTCCCTTTCGGTTTTTCAGATCAAAAATAGTATAGTAGTAGATAGTATATAAGAAGTAGATCAAAGATCAATATTTATTCGTATTTATTTTTTTCTTAAATAAAACATGGAAAATCTTTCTAGCCTGTCTTACTCAGGTGGACTTTGAAAAAATAGATTTTTATTGCGAGGACGTCTTTACACGGAGACATTTTTAAAAATGTAAAACGCCTATAAAGTAATATATTTACGAATGTAACTACATAGGTTGACCGCTTACCCCGAAGCAACAGTCCAGAACCAGTCTTAGCTATCTTAAACATTTGCCTCACTGCATTCTCCAGTTTTTCAGATTATATTTATTTATGGCCGTCCATAATGAAACATGAAATATCAGCTTGGTTTTGCTCGTTATCGGATGGCAAAGTAAAAATCCCCACTCCAGAAAATGCGTCTCTGGGAAAACCGAGTGTGTTCAATTACTCAAAGGCCCCCCCGAAATCAGGGATGTGCCCCGCAGCCGAATGGCGTAGGGGAGTGTGACGGCCCCCAAATCCCAAACAGCCGGTTGCAGGCGGGGTTGGGACAGCTGATCGGAGATGCGGGCCGCGTCAGTGAAACCCCGCCCGGGCTGATGCAACGGAACCTGGCACAGCTGACGAATCCGCGCCAAAACTCGCGAGAAGATTTCCGCTTTAGATAAAGTTAATATTTCAGCCATTCATTTATATTATAGATTCAATTGGACTTGAGCAACTAGTTGACCGTCGAGTTTTATAAGGAGAGGTTAGTCAGGGATTGGGTCTTGGGAGCTGAAGAGCTGAAAAAAACTTTTTTTTTAAGTTTCGCCAACGTTTGAACTAAAATTCAGGCCTTCATCAGGGCAAATGGAGAGATGGGGAGAGAGAGAGAGACACTACTCTACAGTAACTAAATCATGACTGAGTGACTAAACCACCACCCCACCTGCACTGATGAAGACGTGAAATTTAGGCCGAAACGTTGGCGAAAATAAAAAAAACTTCTTTGTTTACAAATCAGTTTTTAGTTATTCAGCACCCAAGAACGAATTCCTGACAAACCTCTCCGCAGATTATAATTTGGTTCATTATACTACAAAAACAAGCCTTTGGGGCGTCGATTTCAGAGCTATTTCCATTCTCCACTTTAAAGACTACGAAGCAAAAATATTGCAAAAGTCACTTTAAAGTGAATAGCTCGATTAAAAAAAAAAAAAAAAATTAGCTAACATTAATCATTTAACTGAAATTTAAAAAAAAAAAAAAATTAAAAAGTCCAACACGCAGGGGTGCGTAATCTAAGAAGGTTTATCAGGTTTCATTAAAGATAGATAAGCATATCTATCTTTCAGTAGTAGGGTAACTAAATAAATATACAAGCCGGAGAGAGCAGTGGATGTAAAAGGTATGAACACATGAAATTTGTTTGGTGGTTGGTTTGTAGTCGAGTTTTGTGCTGGAGAAATTTGTCAGGGTTTTGGCCAGGATCAGAAAAATAAAGAACTCCAAAATTGTTGTATAATTATTTTATTATAGCCGAAGTTTCGACTTAACTTGTACGTCATCGTCAGGGCGATAATGATGTATTAAGAGAGATATCCTAGGAAGGTTTATGGTCACTTCTCAGAGTCAAGAGCTAAACTGGGTTGAAGTTTGGTCTGACTTGCCGGGAAGGTTTTGTGAGGGAAGAGTTCACCTGTGGTAGTTATACTCGCAAACGTTCTTCGTAAAACATTTTATGAATATAAAGATTAGGAAATCATATTTTACTTTTTTATAATTATATTTTTTTGCATCTTATTTCAACCAAAAATATATATATTCAAAAGTTTGCAATGAAACGAAATTTTAGTACTGTTACGGACTACGGGTGAATAAAACAACTACTTATAGAAATGAAATACTCCTAATTTATTAAAAAATGTATATTTATATTTATATGTATGTATATTGAAACACTCGTGGTTGCAAAGTATATAATAATTGGTTTTTATTCATTCCTCAATAACGAAGGGTGAAAAGTCTCCCTGAAAATCTTACTCGTTGAATTTTTTTCTTTTTTGTGTTTACTACACTCTTTTTCCCTCCTATTCTCATTATATATATGTGTGTGTATATACACACGTTTACCTCCTGGCTTATTTAGAGTCCCAAGGTTATAAATTTTCTGTATGAAATTCGATTCCTTCCCCAAGTAGAATGGCCTACTCCGAGGCCTTCTCTCTAGTGGGAACCTCTCCTTAACCTGCCTGATAACCTTTCACCACAAATTGCTACCTCTAATCCTCCTCAGGAATCCACCTGAAGTAATTCGACCTTGCAAGATGTCAGTACAAGATTAGGCTTAGATTTAAAGTATGTCAGAGTGCCGTGAGTAAAGTACAAGTTAATTAGCACCTTAAAAGTTGGTTAAAAATAAAATGTAATAAATACATTGTAATTCTTTTGAAAATGCAGGTTTTAATTTCAACTACTGATCCTATTTATATTGGCTTTCATATTTTTATTTCATTGGGAATATCCCTTGAGGAAGCAAAACTGCATAAAGATTCAGTAACTGATATTTCAATTTAAATTAAATTTAAGTTTAAATTTAATTTAATTAATTTGAATTTGATTGGAATATATAAAAATACCTGACATAGCCAACTACTCAGGTTGCTGGTTCTTCTTATTAAATCTACAATACTGCTCAAGCATACATGCTAACCTCCAGATAAAGCTGCGTGTGGCATTGGGTTATCAAACTCTTTAATTTAAAACTAAATTAGACTTTCTGTAAATAAAATAGAAATAAAAAATATATTTTAAATCTGTCATTATTATTTTTTCGGCAACAGTCTATCTGTTTGCAAAACTTGGTGCAGGACTTACAATGACTAATCAACTGTTTAACTGGTACATATTATTTTAAGGTATACTCTGATTTTTCAAACAGTTTGAAAGGCTACAGGTTTTTTTTTTATTTTGTCANAAAGACATTATTAAATTTATTTAATATTTAATTCAACTTCACATTTTAATACTGTATGGCAAAAAATATAATAATAAAGGAAAACTGAACCATGCCTCAACTTTTATTTTTTATAAGTGTGTTTAAGATCTTTCTTAATTTTTCCTTTCTTTTTTAATGCCTCCTTTTCCCTGAGCGAATAAATACTTTCATACGAATAAATTTCTTTATGATAATTATTTGAAACTTCAAAAGGAGAGTTTGTTGACCGTAGATATTATTCTAAGATGATTTTAGTTGGGGTTCGGTCAAGGTAGATCCAAAAAAACTCAGTCATGGAAATGTGAACTTAGGGACAGGACGTCCTCTCACATCTTCATGATAGCCCTGAAGATGGCTTACAATGTAAGCCGAAACGTTGGCAGATAATCCTTCATTAAAAAAATACATTTTTTTAATTTGTGTTTTTTTGGATCTACCTCGACCGAACCCCAACTAAAATCATCTTAGGATTATTTGAAACTCTTCAATTAATTTTTTTAAATTTTAAATGACAAATTTTGAAAAACGCCTCTTTAAAATTTTTAAAATGACTCTTTCTTTGTAATTAAGTCGAAACATTTATTCATATTAAGGACAACATTAAAATCTTAATCTGATTGTTCTGTAAGTCTGCCTTCAGATATATGTTCTTTCCAATTAATTAAACTGAAACTCCGATGGAGTCCATCGATATATGCTGGAGTCCTCGGCCTGGGGTGTTTGAATGGCTTAGTCCCACCATGCACACCCTCGCTCACATGTCGGACACTTCACTAAGGACTCCTCAGGCAGGACTGGACAATGAGCCAATTGTATGGGGTCGGCTCGGTGCTGTGGTTTGCCTCGTGCCGGGACATGGCCTCCTATTCGTGACCCTCCGTCGCGGGCGGCTTTCGACTGTCCACCTCTATTTATCGCGGCAAACGTTATGAACTATCATCCGTTACTGTACGTAAAAGGCATTAATGGTTTAAAAGGCATAGTGGTTGGGATGCCATAAAAAATAAATAAATTTAAAAAAATAAAAAATTGTGGGTTGTATCTTTATCTTATTCCAAAACTAAGAGGAATCTGAATCAGATGCTTTTGTTCTCACTTTTCTTAAAAATTCAAGTAAGGTATAGTCTTCATGAAAATCCATATTTGCATTGGTGTTGCTTTGGAAATACCTGGTTATGTCAATAGCCAAATCAAACTTGACCTATGAACAGCCTCAATTGGCGAAGGGTAATCATAAAGTCCTTCTTTTGACCTTAATTGATCAAACAGTTTTGGTTCAGCCTATGTGCCATTGCAAGACATTTTAATACTTTTTTTGTTTTTTAAATAATTGAAACGTATTTCTGCAACCACAATACACCATATCAATTATTGACTTAAGTCTAACAGTAAATCATTTTGTTCGACTAATTTTAAACCATTACGGCTATGAGAAGTTACAATTTTTGCGGTTAAGTGTTTATTAAGTTCAACCTCTTATTAATTAAGAATTTTCCAGAGATGACAGCTAACGACTTATAGTGAACTTTGGGAGTTTCAACTTCATTTAACTTTAAATCTGATATTAATGATTCATTGAGCATTTTCACAAAGAGGTAGCTCTCTCTTAAATTTGGAAAAATATCTATTTCAGACAAAACAAGGTCCAATAGTGCCACTAAAAGAGTTATGTTAATATTTTCTCCATCAATCAAGATTAATCCTGAGCCCAGAAGCCAAGCTTGAGGAGTGCATCTGCAGTGAGGACTTTTATAATAGATTTGTTAGCAATTAATGGTAGTAGAAAGTATTGTTTAAAAAATCTAGCTCCTTCCACAAACCTATATTTCCTTCTGCGCAATCACGAAGAAAACAACTGTAAAATCTATTCAATGTAATCTTATAATTTCGTAAACTATTATTTCTTTCCACAATTTTGTGCTACTAGAAATTGTGGTATACAGGTTGTTTTAACTTCTCAATAATGATATTATTCACTTTTATTAACTAAAAGCAAAAATAACATACTTATAAATATGTATTATTATAAATATATTCACCCGCAGTTTTGCCTTCATGCCGACCTAGAAAAACAATTATAAGTCAATAATTGCAATTTAATAATTTTTATAAATCATTTAATCTATGCTGCTCAAGACTGAAAAGAGGAAACATTGTCTTTATAGCCTTATCTTTTTGCAATAAACTCTTAAGAAGTAATATTTGATAATAGTATTTTAATTCAGGTTTAGCGCTGAAAAAATAGTAATTATTTTAATAAAATAAACATTTTCCAAAAAAATCTTCGCTTCTAAGTTATTGAGCTTTTCTACAACGTGGCAGGAATATTTAGAAGTGTATAATAATTTAGAAAGGCCTTTGAAAGAAAAATAAACTTTATTCTGAGACATAAATCCCCTTGAATTTGAAAGAGGTCACAGCTGACAGTATTGCTGATTCTGACCGAATTATAATAACAAAAATAAAAAGTATAAATAAACAATAGACTAAAATATAAAAAATTTCTACAGAACTATGATAATATTTACAACTTATTGTACAAGTACCGAAATAGGACAAAGAAGTATTGAAAATAAAAAAACAAAGATATACATAGGTAACAAAAAATAGGTGTACAAAAAGAAAATGAGTGTTACGCAATAATAAAACTCTAAATAATAACTAAATAATAAAATACAATAAAAAAAATAACAACTCTAAATAAACAAATAAAAAAATAAACAAGATACAGTTTCGTAGTTCATGATACCCAACTGTAATAAAGGAAATGCAGAAATAGCTGGGGTTTGAAGGATTCGTGGGAAGGGGAGCGACGAATATTTAGAGGGATCGAGTTCCAGAGACTGGAGGATCTAAAAAGGTAAAAAAAGGGGGAGAGGACAGGATAGCTACCAGAACTGAAGTAAAAATCTAACAGAGAACGACTAATGTAAACCTCTTAGAAGAATAAAAACAAAAACAAAAAAGATAAATAAATAAAAATAATCTACGAAGCAAAAATATTGCAAAAGTCACTTTAAAGTGAATAGCTCGATTAAAAAAAAAAAAAAAAAATTAGCTAAGCGTGATGGTAAAATATGGAATTTCTGCTGGTGCCTTTTTCACAAATATTCTTTTCTTTTGTTATACTTGTTTCTTTACAAACATAAAAACATTTTCTTGTTTTTTTGCATTGATATGATAGGACTCACCGTGGCCTTCTTCNTTTTTTTTTTTTTTTTTTTTTTTTTTTTTTTTTTTTTTTTTTTTTTTTTTTTTTTACAGATGAAATCACTCGGTTGGAACAGCTGCATGCTTTAATCCATATTAAATTATATCCATATATAAACATTTGGGGGAAAAAGATTAATTTTTTTCATGGATTAAACAGATTATACAAATAATAACTTACTATGAAAGGATAAATTTTCTGCAGGATGAAAATCATTATTGGGACAAATTACGCAGAACAAGACCTCCAAGGCATTTGCTAAATAACTTTTTTGAAAATAGATAAAACTTAATTAATAGGAACGATTTATATTCGATAATTCAAACAAGATTGTTGCATCTTCTCGGTGCAATGGGCGGGTGCTTGGCGGTGACGTCACGCCCAGTTGCCTCTAAGAAAGTGAGAATTCTTCTCTCTTATATTTCTTGATTTCTATGGCCTAGGAGTGAAGGCTTCACTCATTGTTATAGTCATGTGTCATTGTTTATATTAATTTCCCGGAGTCAAAGTGAATCTCATTTTCTTTTTGCTTTGTTTATCAGCAAATATTTTAATAAATTGTCACTTTCGTTTTGTTTTTTTTTAAATACAGGTAACATTGTTATATTGCTAAAATATACTTACCAGCAAATTATAGAGTATAATGAAAAACTAAAGTGATCCCTGCTTTTGTAATTTTTCAGAAAAGATATCACTAAAAAACAGTATCTAAGTTATTATAATGTATTATTAAATTTCTTAGATAATAAATCAATTCTCCTCAATTCACTAATAGGTAAATATTTTTGAATTAGATTGGTTTTAATTGTTGAAAGGCTAAATAATGCATCATTAATTAAATTATCATTGGTTAATTATTTAAATTCTTACTAAATGTATTAGGGTTTTCAAATTTTATCTCTTAAATTAGGATTTTTTTTTTTTTTTTTTTCAAATCTGAACTCTATTAAATTGTAGTTCTTTCATCAATACATTGAATAGCTGGGACAGCTAAAGTTATCTGCTAAGGTGAAACCTCCTTTGGAACAGAATTAAAAGGAAAAGTCTTTTTGCATACTTATTTTTATTTGTTTTTGTTATTCAAGTTTATATTTATTATAAAAATTGTGTTCACCCTGTGAAAAAATTTGGGTATTTATATAATTACTTTATTTATTTATTTAGTTCTTTAAAAATTGCATGACCTTATTGTTTTAGGAAGTACTGTCATGAGCAAACAAATTCAAAATACTAATTCAAAACATTTTGAACAAAAGCATGAAAAGAAAAAATTTGACAAAAAGAAATTCTGGGATAAAAAATTAAACTTAAAAAATCGAGGTAAGCCTTAATATAGAACATAATTAAGCCTAGTCATAAATTGTAGAGAATATCTGAATCCTGTAACTTACTGTTGGGAGCTGACATAGTAAAGTTCCATTGCTTAGTACAGTACATAGTAAAGTTTATTAAAATAACATTTCTGTGACAACTTTCATCCATTCTTCATTTTCTAACATTCTCTGCCTCGTATATTTTCCTTCTGAAAGTGACTCTTCTAAATAGCCTGAATCATCACTTCCGTTAAGAATCAACTCATTCATGATAATCATGTACTAATCTCTGTCATTCTGGACACTTTTCACTTAAGAAAGAATATAGTGATTTCGCCTGTCTTCAGAAGAAATATATACGTATACGTATATATATATTGACCAAAATATTTTTTTTGTTTTCAGAATCAGTATTATACTGTAATATTAATGTGTTGATTGATTGTTCATAAGACTCTGAGGAGTCTTCTTTTTTCTTTTTTTATTACCAAAATAGAAAATTTGAGAGTTTAAACTGTTTTATATATTAGGAATTGACGGAAAGTGCTGAAATTAATTTTCTACAAATATACAACTTTTCAAAATCAAATTTCTTCATTAATCTTCAATAATATTTTTGTTAGATCTAAGCACTGATGACAAAGCCATCCTCACTTCCCATCCTGATCCTAAAACCGTTTCCAATATTCTACAAAACCATCTAGATGTCATTCAGCACTGGTGTAGCAAATGGGGAATTAAGATAAATGAGTCCAAATGCGTACAGGTAAATTTTCAACTAAGAAAAGATTCTCCCTATAATGTCACATTTAATAATATCCCTATACCCCTCCTTGTTCAGATTTGTGTAAACTCTGGGGTTTTTTGTATATACATTGTTAAAGTATTTTTTGTTTGACTGATATACGTAACAGTTCAGATAGAGGAAGAATATCGATTGGTGAGTGGTTAAATATTGTTGAGCAGAAAGGTAAAAATTGTTGGGTGGAATGGATGTTGTGTGAATTTATGGCTAGAGTAGAGACCATATTTTTAATATTTTAGGCTTTTAAATAATGTCCCTGAGGCCAGGAATGTAAGAGGGGAAATGGTATGTAGTAATATAAGTTGAAGATTCATTTCATTGGAAACTATTATAGGTTGTAGAATAATATAAATTATTTTTATTTTTGAAATTTATGTTAACAGTTATTAGTGTAAAGGGAACTAACAAACTTGGTGGATAATAAAATGCTAAATGACTTAATTTAGTACTTTTCAAATAGTTAACTTTCTCAAAGCTTTAATGTTGATAAAAATAAATAGATTTAAATCATCTTATGTTTTAGTTCAACAATGGGAAGACAAAAAACAAAAATATGTTATGAGGAAATATCAAAAAGAATTAAAGAAAAACCACCTAAACCAACAAAGTGTGCAGACCAATAAATCATTTTCCAACATAGAACCCCATGCTGAAGGCCCAGCTAGTCGAGAACAACCTTACAGGTACGTTTTATTCAGGTGGTATTTTATTTAAAATAATTTGCTTTTGGGGTACTATCCCATTTAAATGGAATGAATGTTTATCATTCTTAATTATTTACCTTATCAATAAGTGAATTTTAAATTATTAATAAATAACAAAAATTAATAAAATGAAAACATATTTATTATTAAATGTCTGACATTAAAAAAAACCAAATTAGATAAAAATCTCTGAATAAATTATTTCATTTGTTAAAACCTTAAAACTGGATAAAAATAAATAAAATAAAACAATTTTGATAAACAGATAAAATAAAACAAATATATTAAAATTGCGAATTAAAAATTGATATAATGAAATAATTTATGCTATAAAATTCAATATGATTCTATTATAAATTGCTTTAACTTTAGGGCATATGTAGTATAATTATAAATATACTATATGTCTGTGCCCTGAATATCTTAAATAAAATCATATAAATTAAAGCAACTGAAATTAGCTACGGTGTTTGTATAATCACTACTCCCTGATGAATAAATTGGACATGTGGCATAAAAGTGATATAGATCCCCATCTTATTTTTGTTGCACATTTATTAGGTTTCTTCAGCTTTGAAGGTGGGAATAATATTTCTTTATGATATTTCTCGTTGGCTGTCCTTATCTGAGAAAATAATTTCTTGCAACTGAAGGGAATTTCGGTTAGAGATAGGTGTGAAGCAAACGCCTTGTCAAGACTATATATATGTATAGATTTGCAATGTGTGGTATTCTTTATTCTACTGCTGTCAGATTTTTCAAGAAACTCTTTGGAGTTCGTTAAGATTGACTCGATGTTTTTCCTAATTTTCCTCACTTCAGAATGTCATCCAAAAAAAAGTTAGTATTGATAAACAAACAATTAATGAGAGGGAATAGAATATAAAAAACTATCTGTCCCAGCCAGGAATCGAACCTGGATCTCCTGCTATCCGGGCTGGTGTACTTGCCAGTTATACTACCAGGACGCGTTAGTTGTCTCATTTAATTCCCTCTACACTAGCAAGAGCCTAACCCACGAGAAAGGTGAGAACTTCGTCTTATACTCGAGGGAGCTGACATTGTCATACATTTTGTCGACTCTCGTCATTTACTATATTTAATTTTTTCTTTATAAATATTTAATTTGGTTGTGGTATTTTATCCCACGTAAATTTCAAACAATTAATGAGAGGGAATAGAATATAAAAAAGTATATTCTAATATTAGGTAGCATTAATGTCTGGTTGTTCAGATTTGTGTAAACTCTGGGGTTTTTGTATATACATTGTTAAAGTATTTTTTGTTTGACTGATATACGTAACAGTTCAGATAGAGAAAGAATATCGATTGGTGAGTGGTTAAATATTGTTGAGCAGAAAGGTAAAAATTGTTGGGTGGAATGGATGTTGTGTGAATTTATGGCTAGAGTAGAGACCATATTTTTAATATTTTAGGCTTTTAAATAATGTCCCTGAGGCCAGGAATGTAAGAGGGGAAATGGTATGTAGTAATATAAGTTGAAGATTCATTTGATTGGGAACTATTATAGGTTGTAGAATAATATAAATTATTTTTATTTTTGAAATTTATGTTAACAGTTATTAGTGTAAAGGGAACTAACAAACTTGGTGGATAATAAAATGCTTAATGACTTAATTTAATACTTTTCAAAACATCACCAGTAACAATGTGGAAGATACTTTAATTAGGTTAATATTCTTTTCATAATATATGAGATCTGATAATGAGAGCTTGGAAGAATAAGGTTGTACTTGTACTTAGCATTAATTTATTTTGTTGGTTGGAATGGCTGGAATAAAAGTAAGTATTAAGTTGGCCATAGTATGCAGGTTACTTAATAGCAGTCTGTGAGTATAGTGTTGTTGGATTGTCAGTAGATGTTAGGATGACAAATGGAAGTAATTTGTGATTGATTATATCTCGGTCTTATTCATGATAAGAGTAATGTGGAGCATAATGCCAAGAATTGGTTATTGTTGTGAATTATGCAATCCAATAATTTGTATTTAAGAAAGGTCTGAGTAGTATTGAGATCACTGAAAAATGGGGAGATAATTAGGAATTATTATAAAAAGAGGAATTGGGAATTCAGTCATTATATTGGAGGAATACTAGTGTGGGCTACCTGCCATTCTGATTTACAAAACAGATGGATGTTTTACACTGAGTTTAGATAATTTTTTGTTAATTTTAAAACATTGTAAAGAATCCATTGTGAACTGAATATTACCAAAATCATTAGAAACAAAATTTCACCTAAATTAAAAATACTACCTACCTCCTAATCTTCAAGCCAGAAAAAAATCTTCTTAAATCCTTAAGCTTATAATACCTGCCTTAAATTCACAATTGGGATTGAAATTGAAAATTTACTTTCAATTTCGTGTTTAATCTTTCCTCAAATAAGAGTATTGGCTGAATGTTAACAGATTTTTCTTGATAATAACTCTGTTAAAAGCAGAAAAAACAACAAAGGTAGAATAATAAGAGAAAAATTATCACCATAGCCTTTGACATTATCTTTCATTATTTTACATCCTTTGATCTTGGGATTTGACCTATCTTTTACCTTGCTTGATAACCCCCTCTCTACCTTTATGCTACTCATACTTGTTGCTACCTCAGTATATTGTGCATAACTGGTAGGTTAATACTGTCATCACTACTTAATATTTGGCTGAAAAAGTATAAAAAGTTATTTTTTTTTTGTCTTTTAAATTATATATCTTTTAAATATTTTTATTTCAATTTTGAAAGGATTATATATATAAACAATTCATGAGAGGGAACAGAATAAAAAAATCTATCTGTCCTCGCCAGAAATCGAAAAGGATTATATATATGTGTGTGTGTGTAAGTGGGTATTTATTTAGATTCTATATATTCATTTATTATAGCAAATTGCTCTGCATTCTGTTTTTGTTTTGTTTTAACCTGGATTGTTCTTCAACAGTGTAACTTGAAACTTTGGCATTAGAATGGAAACATTCCTGATTTTTTTTGAGTGGTATATTTTCTCTTATTCTTACTTTGATACTTAGCAAATCTCCCTTAGAACTAACATATGGGAAACTAAGTTTATATAAGCATTTATTTATTATATAAACTTGAATACACTAACATGACAATATCTTAATTAGTGAAAGCAAAAATTAAAGCCTGATGTTTATTTTTTAGGTTGAGCTCTTTGAAAAAAGCACAGCTTGAATGTGAAAAAAGAAAAGAAGAAGCAAGGAAAGCAAAAGAGGTCATAATAATGAAACAGAAAGAGATGCAAGCTGCTTTAGAAAAATATAAAATAAAGAAGGCTGAAAAATTCAAAAAGCTCTCCAAGAAAACAAAACGTGGGCAGCCAGTTATGAAAGACAGATTAGAACTTTTATATGAGGAAATAAAACAGAAAGTTTCTAATGAAGCTTAAGTTTATTTCTTTTTATATTTCATATTATTCATCATATGTAGCTATAATGTACATATTTTACTTATGCAATAAAATTAATAATCTCTTTAAATTAAAATTTTAATTTAAATACTATTTACCTCTAACCGGTCTTCAACTAAATTTTATAAAATCAATGATGTTTATTTATAGAATAGCAAATCTGTATAATTATCTGTCATCAAGGCATATATAAGAATATTATTATGGCATTCACAAGCCAAATCAGGTGAGAAGCAAATGCCCCTCTTCAGCTTTTTTTTTTTTTTTTAGAATCCTGCTAAGGTTTTACCTTATATAGTCCTTCCTCATCTAATTTTCTCTTTATCCATATGAGTGTGTATGCATGCAAGAGTGCATGTTTTATTTATATTGAAATATCTAGAAAGGCTGCAGCTGATAAAAGTTATTAAAGGACAATAAGCTATAAATTGTATAAATTTTGATGAATTTTAAATACAATTTAGCACTTTCATACATCCGTAAAAAATTAAAATAATTTTGAATTATTTACTTATGTTTAATTCACATTAAAATTGAAATGATAAATTAACAAAATTAATACGTGGAAGAATGAAGACTTCTTTGCCTTACCTCAGCATGTAATAAACCAGCATTCTGGGAAGTCCAGTTTCCTAATTGATGGCAAGTTGTTATCTCAGCCTAACACAAGTTACCTATTCTTTACTACTATATTTAATATAACCTTTATCTAGACACCAATAATGCTTCCCATTTGAACTGATTGCCAATATTAAAAATACTTTGACAAGTATTTGTGTGTGTGTTTATATATATATAGGGGTTTTTGTATATACATTGTTAAAGTATTTTTTGTTTGACTGATATACGTAACAGTTCAGATAGAGAAAGAATATCGATTGGTGAGTGGTTAAATATTGTTGAGCAGAAAGGTAAAAATTGTTGGGTGGAATGGATGTTGTGTGAATTTATGGCTAGAGTAGAGACCATATTTTTAATATTTTAGGCTTTTAAATAATGTCCCTGAGGCCAGGAATGTAAGAGGGGAAATGNTATATATATAGAAAATTTCTCAATACAGTACATATGTCTAAAAAATGAAACACCTGTGGCTGTGATATATAGTAGAGGTGAAGTGAACACACAAAAAGAAAAAATCACAAAGAGTAAAATTTTCAGGAATTTCTTGCCCTTTGTAAGTGGAGTAGACCAGTCACCTTTCACTCCTTACTGACAAAGACCAAGAAATCCCCAAAAATTTCACTCTGTGATTTTTTACATATATGCACATATGTGTGTATGTATATATACACACACACACAGACACATATATAAATTTTTGTGTCTAGTGTGTAGAATCAGAGAACTTTTTTTTTTTTTAATGCATTCTAAAGATATATCACATTATTATTTCAATACATATGTTTTGAAGGTACTTCAAAAAAAGGGTATTTTAAAAATTTATTACAAAACTCTCAAAAATAACTTAAAACAAGTATAACTTTCCTTATAGTAGGGAATAGTTTTGTTAAATTTTATTAAACTTTTCTAGTAGTTGAGGAAATTTAATAAAGCTACTGTCATTTTATAGAAAGTTCATTAAAGCAAAATATATTTCAAATAAAATATTAAAGCATGTTAGAAAATCTATGAAAATTGAACTAACTCAAGTCAGATAATTTATAATATAAATTTCACAATGATAACTATTGGATTAACAAAAAAACACAATTTAGATGATTCTCGGCCTACCATTCATAGGAAAAAATTTTACCTTCAGTACCCATTTGAATTGGATTTAGTAAACCAAGAGGGAGATCCTTTTATTAAATAAAGCTTGTCACAAATCTTTGAAAAGCAGCCACTGCATGTGAGTACATCCCACGGTAAAACTTACCCATAGTGTGGAATATAACTTGGTTTCTTACTACTTTTTCTAAACCATTATAGCAGATTAATGCAGCGAGTTTCCTAAAACTTCCAAATTTGCAGAAATAGTAGTCAATCAGGAATTACAAATGAGTTTAGAAAAACTTCTGATATTTACAGTTAATTTTTGCATAAGAAATATAATATAAGAAAACACTCAAGAATGAGCATAAACACTAAGGTAATTCTGTGAGGTAATATTCACTAGTCATGTATGCTTATTTTTATGGGGTAATCAAAACATAATTTCATTTGAAACTAAAATTCGTATTTTGCTTGTAAGCAAAACTCTGTAGTAGTGCATGTTTTTCAAGTATCATTATTAGATATATTCTAATTAAAAAAATTATTTCATTGACACAAGTTTATGGGTTTATAAAAATTTGTTTATTTTCTTAAATCACCCATTTTGGATTTTGAACTACCAATTCTTGAATTAGGGTGAAAATAAAAGAGGAATGCAATTAAACAAAAAGTTATGTATTTTTTAAAGATAATAATAAAATATTTTTTTATATAATTACACAAAGATATCAGTTAATGTATCTGTAAAATAAATATTTTTCTTATAATTACACAAGATATTAGTTAAGGGACCTGTAAAATTATAATTTTCAACACTAATAACAAATTATCAGATAAAAAATGTTTATTGGGGATTTTTAATGTAATAAAAGTTAAATATTTTTATAAATGAGTTATAGTTATATATTTCAAATGTATGAAAACATGTATATAGTTATTTTACAGTAGCTAAAAACATTTTGCTGTTATATAATATTATAAAGATAAAATGAAATTTTTTTTTTTTTCATTCAAATGAAAAATTATCTAGATCACCTGTGTATCTAAAATGTAAAATTTCATTGCTGAGCAAATTTTACAATTCTTACAAGCAAGCATACCTTTTGTGATTTTTTTTTAATTAGTGGGAAAATTTGAATTTTTATCTTAATGTTAACTTACTTAAGCCCTTATGGCACAACGCAATGTGGATGGGAAAAAGTTTTCTTCTTGAGGAAATGGTATATTTTATTGTTTATAGTTTAAAAATTCATGCCAAATCAAAGTACCACTGAAACTGTTATTAAAGATACACTTATGATCTAAATCCCAATTTCTTTTGATATTAACAATCTATTCAGTAGTAATATGTAATGTTACATTATTCGATATGCTTAATTATGTTCCTAGTCCTCTAAATGTTAAATCCTGTAGGTCTTAACTTTGTTCTGACCTTTATTTTGATGTGATAATTGCTTCTTTTAAGTATAGACAAAAATCAAGTTTTCCGAATATGGTGCTGGACAGTTTTCTTCTCATGCTTCCTCACTTTCCAGTGAGAGATTCTTTAATTCTTGATCTATGGCTAGGTTCCTAGCATCTCAGGTGTTTTGCCTCTCTTCCTGCTAATGCTCTTTATATTAAAGTTACTTTATTATTACTTTAAGATGTAAGCTACTTTGGTTAGAAATACATTAACTATAAGTGGTCTCACATAGACTAATTTTATAGTAAGTTTCTTTTAGCAGATTTTTTAAAGATACCAAGCTATTGTGACATTTGAAATACAATTTAAAAAATTGAATATCCATGGATGCTAAATAGGGGAGTCCATTAAAAATTTGCTATAAATCAATCTGTCCATTTTTTTTTCTTTGAGCAGAGCACTTTTTAAAAAAATGTAATAAAATTTTATTTTTTAGAATTTTCATGAATAACATTAGATGACTCTTCTAAGGCAAGGGAGAGAGGGTTTTTTACGAAGACAAAATTGGAAAATAACTAGTATTTTGTTAATATTGGTGTGAAAAATGTATAAGTCTGAAAGGTGCAGGAAGTAATTTGCGTTCTGTAAAATTTTTAATTTATTAGTGTTAAAGCAGACAGAATATATGACTGGAATAGTTGAATGCCTCTGATTTTATTAAAAAATGAGCCATATTTGTTTTTCAGTTTCTTTCCAAAAATTTAAAATGCCTGAAATTGTGAAAAATATATTTTGAGAAGCCCAAATTGCAAAATTATTAAATATATTTCTTATTGTACTTAATTAAAATTTTAAAAAATATCTCATTTTTTAAAAATTACATTACAGAACATTACAACTGTTATTCAATGAAGTGCAATTATTAATGAATACATTAAATAATTAAAGGAATTCGAACAATCCCCCTTTCCCATAGGTAAATTTTTGCACCCTCCTGCTCTTTTTTGCTTGTACCCTCCAAGATCCAATCTTCAATGAAATGGGAAATCTGTTTAGCTTATACCATTTCTGAGTTAAAAACTTTTTCCAATGGCTCTTCATCTTGTTTTAAAAACATTTTGAATAATTTTAATTCATATTGCAGTAATTGCTCTCATAATCTATTAGTTAGCGGGAACTACTTCAAATTACTAATGAAATTAAGCGATTATCAACACCATAAAATAGAAGTCATATAAGCAACTGACTAAAACATGTAACTAGTAGTGCAATGTATTTTCATTACAAATCTAGTAGTTCCATTTGTATTTTTATAGATCAGTCAGTAACAGTTCTTACAGATTCCTTAGAATATCTAAGGACAACTTCTCATCTCACCTTACTTAAAACTTTTATATTTGTCATTTCTTTAAAATTCATTAGTGCCTACTGCAACTAATGGGGCTATGAGTAATTTGTCCTGTTTGTCATCTACACACAATTTACAACATATAAACATAAAAAATTAAGTAGCAAAGAGAGGTTTTTTTTAAGTGGAGCAGAAATAGTGCCTATTAAGTAGTGAAAAAAAAAGTATTCAATTTACAGACATGTTTTAATTTGATTTTTTTCATATATTTCATTAGAATAATAATTAGTGGCTAGTGTAAAAAAAGAAAAAGGCTGTATAACTATTTTTATCTTTCTTAAAGCTTCTTATACAGGTATGGAGTGCTTCTTGTTGAGCAGTCTTAGAATGAATAAGTTTGCTTTTATTTCACCCATGAATAACTAACTGGCCCAAAGATTTCCCATTTCCATGAAATTATAATTAATAAACTAATGGGAAGCGGGGAAACTTGGCTATAATTGGAGCGTTCACACTATTGTTCCAGGGAATTTTGATAGTGAATTTAATACTCAAAGGAATTCAAGTTTTCTATTTTTCTACAAATTATTCTGTAGAACCTTTATCAAGTGTCTTAGCATTGAATTGCATTCATTGTAGGCATATGTTATAAATGCCTGAGAATTTCATTTTCATTTCTATTCATCTTTTATTCTCTATAATCTTATCAAATTTCAATAGCTTCACAGATATCTTTACTAATTATTAATGCAAATATTCTTTATACATAAGTAGCATTTGTTCTTTTAACATTCATTATAACATTTCTAATTCCTAAGCTTTTATTTCATCTTGCCTTTTCTGCAAAATATCCTATGTTTTTTTTGTCTTAATAAGTCTTGTGGATATATCTACTATTCATTCTTTAGAACATGTAACTCATACTTTTCCAGAAGTCGATAGTAAAACTTGGACTAAAACTTAAAAGCTTCTTTCACAAGTATTTCTACATTTTTTTTACAACCGCTGTTTAGATTTGGTCTTCTTTCAAGTCAATCTCAGTGTTCTTTTGTACTAGAATCCAGTTACTATACCTCCATTAAACTTTTTGTTTATGTGATCACATATATATAATAGAGTATTTATAGTCACGCCCAATTTCCACATCTCTAATAACTTTTACTTAATAACAATGCCAGGGGGACTGATCCTGTTAGTAAATTATTTTATGGGAAGTCACTCTATTACTTTATCTATAATAGAATATTTTGGTTTTCATTGGTATCACATTTCTGATTAAAGCCTAACATACAGGGTATTTTTTACTAAAAATAATTCATATTTTAACTTGCTCAGTTTTTCTATCTCACTGGAAACAAAAAAACATTGATACGGATAATAATCTAGGGCTGAAATACATACATATATGTNGGTATTACCATTCAAATCAAAACTTACCTATATCTCATAATAAACACATTTTTTTTTTAAAACTTTATTACAATATAAGGCGGGAAATATGCCACACCAAGTGCAAGTATCATAGTTCTCTATATCCACAGAGTGAACTTGTTCCTGGTTTACTACATTCTAACTCTATGAATTACACTGGGGAACATATTTTTTGTTGAGTTAGATTTGACACTGTTTTTTTCACTAAGTCTTGGTATCTGAATCTGAGAATAACCTCAGATTTTGTCCATCACGTCAACTTTTTAAACTATAGGATATCCTCAGAAATCATAAAAATCATTCATTTAAAAGAACATAAGTAAAAACGTACCAAATATTCAGTTTACAAAACATTTAATGTAAGTTAAATCGAGTTCATAAATATAAAATTGTTTAATTAATGAACAGTAAAATTAAAAATTAAGATAAAAATTTGCGTTTGTAACTTTTTCTAGAGAGTTTAGTATGTGTACATTCGCGCTTGATGCTCCAACAATAATCAGCCATCATATGTACATCCCATCTACCTTGATACCTTGCTTCCATGACTCTTAAATTTTGATATATTTTGAAACTGATAGAAGAAAACTAAAAACAGTTTTGAAACCAGCACTCAACAGAAATTGAGTTTCAAATTGTTCCCCAGTGTTATATATATATTTACATAATCATACAAACATATTAAATGAGCATCAAGAAATCATTTATAATGAACAATTTAAAAGTAATCACAATTATTTTAGCCAGTGAGTGGATTGGCGATATTACAGCATTAAAAATGTCAGGCAAATCACTAAATGAACTAAATAATGATAAAGAGAACACTTGGAGGTCATATTTGTGGTATATAAATTTGTCTTCTGACTTAAATAAGTTTCTCCTTAATTTGGCTTAAGTCTAAAACATTTGAAATGTTTGATATAATATTATCACAATAGAATTCATACAGTTTCAACATTTTATAAATAAAATTATGAGCAGAATCAAACTTACCTAAAAATAAAACAATTCGATAACCACATTATCAATAAAAAGAAAAAAAAATTAAATGAAAATAAATTGTTGGCAGAATTAATGAACTAACAGCAATAAATAATATAAGTATCTCTTTCAATAAATAACGAGAGGTAATCCATGAAGGGTCTCATTTCAGAAGTGAGTGACTAGAGATGATTGCAACAGCAAGGCAATGCAGATTGCTCAAGCAAAATTTAGTTGACAAGACTGTTATGGCAGTATATTAAGTACTTATTAGGTGTTAGAAGTGAGAAAGGATACTCATATCTAAAACTAAGTTTAAGAAAAACACAATAACTAAATCAGACTGTACTTTAAAAATTAAAAATAAATTTGCAACCAAAACAGTTTTTTTTTTATTATTTAGTTCCAGAGTATATAATAGTATTTAGAATATGCAATAAGAAAACAAAACAAATTCTAACAATTCTTTAAAAGTATATTTTCACATCCCATTTTCCATACATTGTTCTCATAGATCACAACTATCAACAAGCTGATAAATACACGCACATTCTAGGAAGCGATTGTTATTAACAACCTCTAAGGCAATATTTGTGATGATCAATTTCTAATTATATAGAAAACATAACATTTTAACTTCCCCCTCTCCCAGAACAATAAAACTTATTTCTATTTTAGTAATATTAAACCAGATAATTAAGGGAGGAAATAAAATACTGGAAATTTGTTCAGGTCATTCTCATTACATTTTAAATGGCTGCAAGAAGGAAATAAATAATAAAACACACTGGGAGAGAAGAAATGATCACAAGGAGTGTGACTAAGGCGAGAGAGATTGAATGGAGACAGCTAGACAACGAGGTAGGTCGCTTTTGCGCAGGGCTGGTGTTTCTGCCGCCTCCGACAGCTCCTCCTTGTGGAGGAAAGGCAGGGTGCTAGTGATGGCTGTACTATGAGCTCATGTCCGCTTGCCATGAAGAATGGCCATTGGTACTGCTAGAACTCTCCTCGGTTCCTGAAATAGCACAGAAAGAAGGAAAATGAAAATCAAATAACTGCTTCAAAAAAGAAGCCAAGCCATATTGTGATAAGCATAAAATCTTGATTTTTAGAACATTTCTTAGACTTCCTCACCCCAAGCAAGAAAAACTTTGAAAAAGCTCTTAGAAACCTGTACATCAGGCATAAGAAAAAAAATTTTGATAATTCTAATAAAAATATTGAATAAGCTAAATAAATGTTTCAAATTATTTTAGTGATAATTCAGTCTATATT
>KZ808179.1:133088-170794 GCA_000696205.2 Oncopeltus fasciatus | reverse complement strand
CTACATATATATATATATATATATATATATATATATATATATAATAACTAGATATATTATTAAATATAGTAGAGCTAAATGTCTAAAAGAAAAATGAGTCATGTAGAAAACTCATAAATTAAACAAATTCCTAAGTGTCATTTTTATTATATACCTATATGAAAAATTATAATTTGGAGTAAAGAGTAGACATTGATTTTTAATTTAAGCTAATTTTATAAGATTTATCACAATAGAATTAAATAATAATTTTCAGAGCAAAGCTGTAAAAGTGGGCGAATGAGATTTATTAAAATTATAAAATGAATACAAATATATTCATTTAAATTAATTAAATTAAAACAAAGCAGAAAGTTTTACTTTAGGGATTCCTAAAACCTAAATATCTTTACCAATGAACATAACTAGTTTTAGATATGAAAAAAAGAACTATTCCTATGCCACTGCAATTGCCTGAAATTTAAACCAAAACATTGGCAATAATAAAAAAATTTCTGATTCACAAATAAGTTTTTATTTCTTCCAAAATACAAATTCCAAGGCCAAAACCTCCTCATCAAAGAAAAAAACGTTTCTAAACAATAAATCAACACTTTTTTTCCTTCCTTTTTTTTTAATCCCTGACTCCAGGTGTATTCCCACTCAGAGCACATAGTAAACTAATTTTATTATATAACTATAATCACTTGAAAATCATTTAAATTTAGTATATTGAGTTTTATATTAATAAACTAATATTTATTATTGTGATTTAAATAGACAGTCAATTTAAAGTTTTTACTTCACATATAAATGGTTAAATCTAGTTTCAAATATCTTTATGCTTAATATGTTAATTTTATCTATTTGGTGGACTATAACTTTAGAGTAGAGCATGTTCAGATAAATGAATGAATTATTACATTAAAATTTAGGTGTTTATGGTGGAAAGATATTGTTTATAAAATAGTTTTCATTGGTAGTCCAGTTTACTTTACGAGAGAACTTTATTATGTATTTGAATATTTAGACACTTATTTATTTATGGACATTCACTGTCCCTGATTATATCCAATAATAAGTCAACTTTATCAAACGGTTGGTAAGTCGACTTTATCCTCAGGCACCGATTGATAAGTAAGACTTCATCGACCGGTGCCTGAGGATAATTTTTTATTTTTGATCAGGCGGGATGAGAAGATAACAAATGAAGAGTGGCGATGGATCAGTCTCAGCCTCAGGAAGTCAGTTTCGGCCATCAAGCAGGCAGCACTGGACTGGAACCCTCCAGAAAGTTTGAGAACGTCCTCGGTAAACCTGGAGGGGAAGTGACGAGGAAGAGTTTCAGAGATGCGGTAAATCCTGGAGCAAGATGAAGGCCCTCTGCAGGATAGAGATTGAAGCCATTTCCAGCTACAGAACATAACTAACTAAATCCCATTATGGTAACATCTAAATTTAGGAATGCAAATAAAGCTAATGTCTTCCTGTCTTAGAGTTTTATTAATCTGTAGTAATCAATGGCCTAGTATTTCCCTGAGGTCATATTTCATAAATGCAGGAGTATCTTTATTACCTTCCACTATTCAAATAGGTCATTTCAGATAGTTCATTACACACCTAACAATATTATGACTACTTATACATTTAAACCTTAGAAATGCTATTAACCTGTTATACATTTTGAAGTTTGCAGAAAAATAATTTTAATTTTAATGAATAATAATAAATTGGAATTAACATGTTTAAAGAACATTGAAATTTATAAAACATTGCTGAAGTAGAGAACTTTTTTTTTCTTCTTTAGTTTATTATTAGATTTTTATTAATTCATTTTATTAATTTTTATTAACAGTTTATTCTTTAGATAATAATAAACCTCACCCTCACCCAATTGATTATTTAATTTATTAAAGCTTAAATAAATTCTAGTTGTAGTGAGTACTGACATGTTGGCATCTGAAAGTTCTTCAAAGTTATACGTTCTTATTCTATGATGAGTATCAGCAGCAAGAACACTCTTTCCATCAGATCTGCACCAGAGGCAGTTCACTCTCACCCCTTCCCAGGAATCCAAGACATTTCCTGAAAGGTCCTGAAACAAGGAAGTCTCATAATATCTAATATAGGAATTAAAGTTCATAAAAACAAATAAAAAATAAAAACAGCATTAAAATTTTTTTTTCTCGTTAAAATAGTAATTGAAATATATAGGAATTAAAGTTCATAAAAACAAATAAAAAATAAAAACAGCATTAAAATTTTTTTTTCTCGTTAAAATAGTAATTGAAATAATAGGAATAGAAATGTAAAGACTAAAAAAAAAAATTATAATTTTCTGTAATAACTTAGTATTTAGTTGAAATAAGTGAATTTGATAAATAATTACTATTTTATATTAAAATATTAATAAAGAATTTGGACAATTAGCCCTTGCTAAATATTCCCAAATTAAGTAATTTTTAATGCATTTTCTAATGCTTTTGAAAATAATAATAATAAATATTAGCCGAAATGACGGTAAATAATAAAAAATACATTTATATAATAATATTTCTTTACTAACCCTGATCGATTCCCCTAACAAATTCTTTACTAACAATAGGCACAAAAATATTAAACAAGAAATGCAAACTATGGCCTTAACTAACAATACTTATCCTTTTGTGTTTGTTATAATAGATACATACAATTTTGAACATATCACCAGTTTTAGCTTCCCCTTTGAAGTATTTCTGAAGAATAGAATACATTTTTTAAAAGTTGTATCATGGTATTAGTGTAAAAAGCAAAAAAAAAAAAGTACTCACACACTGATAGAACTGTCCACGTATGCCGCCTGTGACAAAACGAGTACCATCCTTGTGCCAAGAACAGGAGGTAAGAGAGTCATCCGGAGAATGGGAAAGCTTTACTCTTAACTCTTCTGTTTCCATATTCCAGAGCCAGAGTTCAGGGCAGTCCTCCGGCCCACATGCTATCAGATGTGAGCCATCAGGGGACCATGCAAGGAATGCAACCCCATAAGAGTGGCCTTCCAGGGTCTTTCGATGGGTACATGTCAGCGTGTCCTACAACAGAACACAACAAAATTCAAAAAGTAAAAATTTTAGCAGAAATATTACCCTTGTTACTCTTGAGTTACAAATCTTGATAATAACTGTACATTCCTTTAAAATCTCAAGACCTATGTCTTTCAATTCATAGTTATAAACTAACTTCCTTTACATTATGTGGTTATCAATTACTACTTTCAGCGTAACTGGAATGTAATAAAAATTTATTTTTAACAAAAAAATTAGTTATCTACCTTGTTCTTTCCTCTGACTAATATTTAAATATCTTCTAAAAGACTTACAACATATAAATATTACCTTCTGAAAAATTCAGAAGTAATTCAGAGAAGAAAATTCATACTCGATTTTTTATTTTATTTAACTACCATGAGGCTGAAACAAAAAGTAAAAAGAAAATTGCAGTTCCTGACAAATAGGTATTACCATTCAAATCAAAACTTACCTATATCTCATAATAAACACATTTTTTTTTTAAAACTTTATTACAATATAAGGCGGGAAATATGCCACACCAAGTGCAAGTATCATAGTTCTCTATATCCACAGAGTGAACTTGTTCCTGGTTTACTACATTCTAACTCTATGAATTACACTGGGGAACATATTTTTTGTTGAGTTAGATTTGACACTGTTTTTTTCACTAAGTCTTGGTATCTGAATCTGAGAATAACCTCAGATTTTGTCCATCACGTCAACTTTTTAAACTATAGGATATCCTCAGAAATCATAAAAATCATTCATTTAAAAGAACATAAGTAAAAACGTACCAAATATTCAGTTTACAAAACATTTAATGTAAGTTAAATCGAGTTCATAAATATAAAATTGTTTAATTAATGAACAGTAAAATTAAAAATTAAGATAAAAATTTGCGTTTGTAACTTTTTCTAGAGAGTTTAGTATGTGTACATTCGCGCTTGATGCTCCAACAATAATCAGCCATCATATGTACATCCCATCTACCTTGATACCTTGCTTCCATGACTCTTAAATTTTGATATATTTTGAAACTGATAGAAGAAAACTAAAAACAGTTTTGAAACCAGCACTCAACAGAAATTGAGTTTCAAATTGTTCCCCAGTGTTATATATATATTTACATAACCATCCACTTGGCTCTGTGGTAATATGACCTTGAATCTTTAAATTGTTTTTTCTTACAAAACAATTACTTTCCAGGTTAATAAAATATTCTGAAGTATTTTGGAATAGATTTAATTTAATTTAATAAGCGTTATAAAGGTATAACTTATGGATACTTATGTATCCTTATGTATAAGGATACATTCCGTTTCTTAACTTAACTGAAAAAGTGAGATCTAACATACAGATGTTAGGGCAAATACAAGATGCAAGTTAAACACTGCACATTTTAAAATCATTATTTTGCTGAGGGCAGTAATAAATGTAGGATTTATTTTTAATTTATTTGTAAATGAATTAAAATAAGTTTTTGACCATAGATATTATTATTAGATGATTCTAGTTGGGGTTCGGACAAGGTAGATACAAAAAAAAATACAAATTTAAAAAAATAGACTTTTTTTAAATTTGTATTTTTTTGGATCTACCTTGACCGAACCCTAACTAAAATCTTCTAATAATAAATCATTTATATTCATATGATATATAAATCATTTTATAATAGTCTCCACAATGAGAGATCTAACATCTACAATTTTTTAAATAACATCTACAATAATTATAAAAATAAATTTGGTATTTGAGCACCATTTTGCAAGATTGGTTGAGTCAATTAAATTAAAGAAATCAATTGGAGAGGCGGAAGAGTTTAGAGAATGGCCCAAATTTAAAATAGTAATATCTCAGTTATTACTACTATTAAGAAGACCATAAATGCAAGATGATATTCACTAACATTTGGTCCAATAATATTTTTACCAAAATGCATATTAAGGAAAAAAACTTAGGAATGTAACTTCAAGGGTTGGATGCCTCTCCCCACTACACACTTTTAGCCAACAAAACCAAAACCACCTTAAGCTATAATTAATTCTTCCTTCTCTGTTATTTTTAGCTTTCAAGATCAAATTAGTCGTTTACTCTTATAGTTGTCAATCTTTAATAAAGCTTAGGAAATCTGCTTAGATTAGTTTATCTTGCCCTGTAAAGCGTTCTTTTAAAAAAAGAGAAAACAAACTTGCACTTAGAGCTATATTTACAACAGTTAGTTGAAATCATTAACAGTAAAATTCAAGCAGAAGTCATAAGTGTTAAAGTCTTTCAATTAGGAGCTGTTTAATCTAAGCAGATTTTTCATATTTCATTAAAGATGGAGATATAAAAGAATAAACAATGGAATTTATCTAACAAACCTGAGAATACAATGAATGTAAAAAGTGAAACCACTAAGCTTTGTTATAAACTGGTTGCAAAAGAAGGGTGGGTGGCTCAGCCTATGTAATTACAGACATAAATCTATTCCTTAATTTAGCTTTGTATAATGAATTATTCACTTTTATCTGTTAAACAATAAATCAATATATAATAGATAGAAAATTACAAACTTCCATAGATGCTTAACATTTTTTCTTTTCATTTTAATGGGATGACTCAGGGATGTTAAATGGTTCTAAGACTTCTACGACAAGTTTTAAATCTAAAGACCTTAAAATCCTAAATTTTATCTTCATTTTAATAAATGCTGAATAGCAAATCTTCACCTCCCCCCTCTACCCCAAGGAGACCCCTTGAAAAAAAACGACAAAAATGATAAAAAATTTACAAACCATTGTTTTCTTTTATCAATAATTTATCCCTTAACCTTTGGTTTAAAGTGGAATATGGACAATAATAATAAAAAACAAAATGATATTTATCATAACATAGATTTATCATAGACTAAACAAAATAGCGATTAAAAGTACAGTTTTTTTTTTGTTATCATACTTTTAAAAAGAAAGAGATCATTTAGCTCACTATGTCTTTAATTACTCACAGGATCAACATCCCAAATGATGACTGTAGTGTCTTTGGAACCCGTTGCCAGTTTCAGACCATCTGGAGAGAACCGGCAATACCACACCTCATCACAATGATCGTTGAGAACCTGCAGTGTCTCACAAGGAAATTCATCCCTAAACAAAATACCATATGATAAAGTTATAAAAAAAATTCAAGTGATGAGATTAAAACATATCACATATAATGAGCAGTAAAATATATATTAATATGAAAAAATAAAATCACAAAAAAGTAAAACCAAACAAACACAATAGATTATTTAATACACCACCAATAATAAATAATTACCCACTAAAAAATTATTATAGATACACTAATATTCACAATTACTGATGAATTATAACACTAAAACCGCTTAATGAAATCAAGTTTACTTCAGGTGCACTTGGATTATGTCACTAAATTTATAACTGACAACAATAAGTGACCTTATGATAAGGTTTAAATGTTGTGATAATTGTGGTTAAAATAAAATGAAAGCAATCTACTAAATATTATCATTCTTTTTTAATGTATACACTAAAGCTTGTCTTGAAATATTTTTCAGTTTTTTGTTCTATTTAGGTAGAACCCATAGTTATTCAGGTAATCTAAAGGCCTCTTGTACAAATAACTTCATATTTATATATCTTTTTTTTTTTCAAAATAGAGATAAAACACTTAAATTTTCCATATTTCCAGACAATACTGTGAGTTGACAGACTTCTTAGAAAACAAATGTCATGCAAGTTTATAAGATCACTAAGCCCCAAACAAGAGTAATAATGTTCTGGTTGAGTATAGTTACCTTGAACACCGATGATCAACAAGGAGAGATATATTTTCGATGCCATCTTCTATTTTGGTGTTATGATAGGGGCATTTTTCTTTCTGAAGTTCAACAGCCTGGCTCAAAAGTGCATGTAGCCTAAATTCAAATATTTATTTTTAATTTTACTTTTAACAAGAGGTTATTTATTTTAACTAAAGCGAATCAAGATAAACTTCAAAAGTTTATGATTAGAGCATTTAAAAATAGAGTAGTACAATGAAAAAAAAGGGGGAAGGACGTGACATTTGTTAAGCCACTGTTTTCAGCAAGGCTGTAAGACTTTTCGCAGAGCTTTACCAAACTTCCATGACTGATACGGACACCAATAGCACCTGAATTAGATAATCACAAATGGAATTGATTTATTTCATTTATTATTAACCATAATAACTAAACATTAATGATTAACTTAATACTTGCACTTGTGAGTGGGAAGGTACTTTGCTTAAAGATTAATTAGCTGAGTAAGGTAAGAAACATATGTATTGGTATAAAACACAACTTTTTTAAATAAAATTTTTGTGCCTTAAAGAAACACTCTAATGACTTATTAGAATTTTTATTTTTACTGTTCAATTCATAACCAGCAAAAATCCCCTATGCCAATAGACACCCCAAAAATATAAAACTTAATTAAAAGACTATAAATGATTCAGAAAACTTATTAAAAAAATAAAATAAANATAAAAAAGTTTTTTTTTTTTACTTCTATTTTATAATATATATTATTTTCTAGTGTTAATATTATAATTCAATGAACATTCTATTCCTCCCATGGAAATAATACCACTCTCATCTTCCTACACCTACCTTTCACCAGCACCTGCATCCAACCACTTTATTAAAGGGCAACTTCTGTGCCAAAAAAAAATTAGCACTAAGTTTTTCTAAGGATTCTGAAATGAGGCTTACATTAATAACACATAAGGAACCTTATGAGGATCCCCTTATAGCCTTCATAACCCCACAATTTCTGGATTATCCATTACCCACTTATACATAAATCTTTAAATCAACTTATTTTTCACAGGTTTTTAACAAGCTTCCTTAGTCCTGCATTAATGACCTCATTTTGCTACATATATTACTTGTGGCCTTTTGTCTTTTAAGTTTTGTCAACAGCAATAAATTTCTAAACTGCAGTGCTTCGATTAGCCCATATAAACATCTATTGACTATCTTTCTCATAGCCATTAGCTAATGACACAAATTTAGGACTTAGTGTCCTAAGAACACAGCCTAAATGTAGCAACCTTGATATTTTATTATATTCAGCCTAGAAATTTTATTACATGAAAGAAAATTCTAATTTTATGAACATTAGACTCTCTTTGAATAAATCTAATTAAGCACATGAATTTCTTCAGTTCAAAATTTTTTAAAATGGGTTTCTAAATAGTTTTTAGCATGAAGTAGCTTCACATGTTTCCTGGCAGTCCATTCCCTCATAGAACAGTCAAACTTAAATTAAATAACATTTTATAACAATAAATCATCTCCAAGAAAAACTAAAATTTTCACGAGCAGTTAGGATTTAATAAAAACTTTTTTTTCTTCTTCAATAGTTAAGTAATGAATTAAACTCCTGCAGATAAGAACAAAATAGATTATCAAACTCTTTAATTTAATATGAAAATAGAATTTTCTTCATGTAGAAAAAAAAGTTAGTTGTGATTAGTTTTCTCTTTAATGATTTTAACCAACATTAATTGCAAATACATGTTTACAAAAAAAATTTGTATGAAATTGTGTTTTAAATGTAGCCTCCTGGCAGTATATATAAATATATATATATGTATATACTATAATGATAGTGAAGACAAAATTCATTTAGCTTCTTTTTGCAAACTATTGGATGAGTCTTATTCATGACTTTTTCTTTTATCTCTCTCTCTCTCTCTCTCTACAACACTAATTTCCTATCACAATGATTTTTGAATACATTGTTCTATGTAAATGTCCACAAGTCACTAAAAAAACATCATTAATCAATATTTTACAATGGGGTATTTTAAATGCTGGATAATTCAAGGAAGAAAGTCAGAAGAAAGAATATTTTTAAGGATAAATTTTTCATCATATAGTTAAAATAACTAATAGTACTAAAACATTGTAAGGAAATGGACTTAGAACAAGGTGATAATTTGATATCTTATTAAATATATATTTTTATTAANCAGATAGAGAATAGTTGGCAGTAGTTTACACATTGATGATAGTATTATTTTGACCAGGATGAAAATAAGCATCACCAAAAAAAGCTGTTATATATATATATAATAAATTTAATGAAATGATCAATTTTCGAGGGGTTATGTTCTTTGCACCCAAGACATTTCTTATGCAATTTTTTATATGATGAAAAGAATGTCAAAGGATTTTAGTTATTCTTTTAATTCTTCTTTTTTCTAACCTTCCTTATGTCTTCCTTGTGACTTTCACTTAACCTATTGTTATGGTTTTTTGACGAGAGATTTATAATATATTATGAAAGCATACCAAATAAAATGTAAAAAAAAAAAAAAAAATATGTGTTTCAATGCCAGTAAATTGAGTTAATATTATTAATTATTGACTCAAGAGTGAATTTTTTCTTCTAATAATAAAAAGGAGCACCAGTTTAGCCAAAGGAATCTGTTGGGATGACCAAGCCTGCCATTGGGTTCAGGTCTTGTCACCCTTGATCAATCATTTTAAGAAAAAGAGAAGCTTGTATCAATGCCATGGATGTTAAGAATGGGGTGGCATTCTGAACAAAGCTCCTCCCTACAAAAACCTAAGTGGTTGAATGACAGGCAAAATAAAATATTGACACAATATTGTCTCAAAATAAATGGTCACTAATTTTATTAATTATTTATTTTGAAGATGAAGGTTTCTGTCCTGCCTGTCTTTCAGTACATTGAAATACAAATTTATTTTATCAACTAGTTCAACTAATATAAACATCAATCAAATCAAGATTAGCATATAATTAGCACTCAAATTATTAATTTTAAGATAAATCCTAATTTATCTTAGAAATATTTATAGTAATTATTGAGTCCTAAAAGTAAAAAATGTGTTTATCATTTTTAGTAACTTTCAAACATAAGCAAAATAACCTCCAGCATATATTTTTTATTATTATCTGTTATGAAATACATTTTCTAGGTGGTCACCAAAACAAGTTTAAACATTATGCCCTCACCTTAAACAATAGAAATGCTTTGGTTGAATTCTAATAAGAATTTAATTTTTCTTATAACAGAAACTGAATGCTTATGGAAATTATGGCCCAAGAATCTTTTAAGTATGATTCTAGTAATGAACTGAATCCAACAGTGGATCCAAAAAATAACAATGAAAATATATTTTTCAATTGATAATTCATTTCTAGAAACGAAGTATCTTTATAAAAAATGATTAATTTAAGTTGACAAGTTAGTAAATTTTCATAGAAAATTAAATAGAAAACTAACATTTTATAAACCTATATTCATCAAATATGTTACCAACATAGAGAAAGACAACTAAAATTTTTATCTTTCTTAATATGAAAATGTTTTGTTTCATACAATTTATAAATGATTCAATTTTTTTAATAATACAACAGATAAATAAATATAAATACATGTCCTCAGATAAATATGAAAAATAAAGGGATGTGTAGGAAAAAAAATTAAACTTGTTTTTAGGGAGAAACATGGAAGTGCCCTATGAAATTTTTGTAATTTAAAGGCATTACTGGAAAAAAACATGTCAGCTGCTGAACCATCTCATAAAATTATTAAATATGAAGGGAAAGGTGCCCTTGATAAGAGTACTGCACAGTGTTGGTATGAAAAATTTAGCAGTGGAACTATGACGGAAAGTAAGAAAAGCTCTGGGGGATCATTAATAGGTATTGATGAGGTTCTATAGGAAGCAGTTAAGTCAAATCAGTCTAGAAGTATTCGTGAACTTGGCAGAGAGTGTAGTGTGTTGATAGATACTGTTAGTCATCTACTCTCCATGGGGAAGGTGACAACACAGTAGACTGGTCCCATACAGACATACTTCTCAGCAAACAGCTAAGAGGTTAGGAGAACTTAGTAAAAATTTGTTGAAAAAGGCTTCTGATGAGATTGTACCAAAAGATCACCTATTATGAAAAACAGGTTTACTGGCGAAATCCAAATACCAGTTAGCAATGGCTAGATTGCAATCAAACTGCTCGGAAACGATTCTTGAAAGGGGACAATATGAAGAAAAAAAATCCATACTTTGTGTATTTTGAAATTTTGAAAGTGCTATTCATAATGAATTTGTTTCTGATGGATGCTCTAAGAATTCTGAACTCCACTGCGAACAACTGGAAAGATAGTGAAGTTGTCTAAACATTATCCTGCTTTGATCAACCAAAAATGAGTTTTATTACAAGATAATGCTCATCCTCACACTTCCTGTCATGTCAAACAAAAGTTTAAAGAATTTCATAGATTCAAACTCCTGTCTCATCCACCATATATAGTCCAGACCTTGCACCATCAGATCACTACTAGTTTGGATCCATGGCCCATTTTCTTCAAGGGAAAAAAATTGTTAATTTTTGTTAAAAGTTGCAGACTAATGGAACTTTAAATTGCAATCCAAGAGTTCTTAAGACAGGAATCCTAAGAAATGGTATCAGTTGGGATCGAGCAATTGGCTAGCAGATGGCAGATAACAATTGACTATACTTTTAGTATTAATTGTATTTTTTATCATAAAAATAGTATAATAATACAAATATTTACTCTAAAAACGGTCTTTTTTTCATATATATACACCCCTTTACATGAATTTAGCACGTTTTTTATATTTTGTCTTATCAATTTTGCTTATTCTATGTCCAGGCTTAATTTGCATTAATGCATATTATCTTGAAGCATGAAATTTATAATTTAGCTAAATTAGAAATCTGTCAATATCAAGTGTTCATACGAAGATAAGAGTTAGGGTGCCTAAAAATCAATCCATCTAGCTGCTTTTGAAAAAACTGAAAGTTAAGAGAAAAATCTGTCATGCAGAACAGCATAAACTAAGGTTCATGGAGGATAGATTTCCCATGTTTTCTTTTTGAGAAGATTGACCTAAACAAGAGAAAATTAATAATATATTTATATATGATAGGGAAATGTTTCTGTGGCTGGCTCAGGGCTGACAAAGTGTGAGGGGGTGAGAGGGATGGGAGAGGAAGTGTTCACCTCTCAATTCTTTGTAAAGAAATATTACAAAATTATATTTTACACCTCTTATGTTCAATAAATTTTTTCATAAATATAATTATAATGCAGATGTTACAATTTTAAATTCTGATCATCCCTTAATTCCTTTACTCATCCTCTACCAACAAATTTATGAAAATGACTCAAATATTCGGTTTCATCATTTTAGAAATTGGGGATACTAAAGCTCATAATTACTAATATATGTACATATATACACACTCAAAAATGTGGATAAGTTTTTTTTGTGAAAGAAACAGTCTTGGAGAATATTTATGGACACATAGAAAATTGAATCAGGTGAGCACTTAGCAATTCGTAACAATAACGATTTCAATAAACTTAATTTACTTCCAAGTGAAAAATAGACTCCTTGCTACAATAATGCAAATTAGAAAAGCATTGTCTGAATAATAGAACATTATTTTTGGCACGTACCAATGCAAATATATATTTTTAAAAAAATTCACTAAAATTTTTAATAAAAAGTTTTTAGTTTAACTTACAAGTAATTTGTAAGTTCACTTTACACAGTGAAAAAGAGTATTATAAATAAATAAAAATAAATAANCATAGAGGTTAGCTTGTATCACTCACATGCTAAAGGTTCTACAGTTCAAAAACTCATGTCTCCCCACCCCAAAAATTAGGTTATATACTATATGAGTCACAGATGAGATTCGTCAGTCAGCTAATGAAAATTCATCTAAAGAAGTAAGCAAAAAAAAAAAAACATAAGTCCTCTAAGGTTAATTGATGTTAAGAACAAGACTAATCACCCTTTTTATGAAAAAAAAAATAAATAAATAAAAACTACCAGATTACAAATCTAAATATATGTATGTGTGTGTGTGATAATGATAGGAAAAATCTCAGAGGCAAGCTTCAGAGATCTATACTTGTCCCATTGGCCAAAGACAAATGAACATGAATACTAACAGAGGCGGCTAAAGATCCCTAGTGATTACATTTATTTTATTGTTATGAATCAAATAAAATAATATTATTATCTTCTATATATAACATTATAAGTAAAGTATTTATTTAAGTTGAATAGTTAACAAAAGTGTCAACAGGTTATTCAAGTCTTAATATAAAGTATAATCAGAAAGGGAACAAAGCATTTTGACAAATGTTTATTATTTCAATCAATTTTCAAAAATTTTATGTCATGCTCATAAAATTATGAAAAATTTTAAAGATGAAGATAATTTTTAACATTTTATAACTTAGAAACTCATTACAAGTTAAGATTTTAATTTTCATTTAATAGAAAATCAAATTGATTAACATAAATAATTTGTTTTTTAAATCTAAAGCACAACTTTGAAATTAATGCCTTGTAATATTTTGACCTTATGAAATTTGAATGTCATATTTTTATAACAGGTAGCAATACTGACTTCAAAAAACATCTTAAAAGGGGTAAACATTTGAAAACTATAATTTGTTTTATCCTGTCAGCAATACTTCTACTTATTATAAGACTTAGATAAATGTACATAATATATGTAATCTTATCAAATAACACATCATATGTGTTTATATTCCAGAAAATTGAGATAATTTATAGTACTATCAACTTAAGAGTGAATTGTATTTGTAATTGTATTTTATTATATAAAAACAATAAAAAGAAGCCGTTCGGGACTCTAAGGCTGATTGCTGCAGGTTTGATTCCCACCCTGCTCAATCATAAAGAGAAATAAAAGCTTGCTAAATGTTATGTTAAACCTAAGTGGTTGAATGATAGGTAAAATAAAATAACACAATATTGCCTCAAAATAAATGGTCGCTAATTTTATTACTCATTAATTTTGAAGACTGATAGGTTTCTGCCCTGCCTAACTTTCAGTTACTGAAATACAAATTAATATTGTAAACATGATCAATCAAATAATAATTAGCACTGATATTACTTTATCTTAGAAATAACTATGGTAATTATAGTCCTTAAATGCATAAAAATAATTCACCTTGTCACTTATCATTTTTAGGAACTTTTAAACATATACGAAATATACTTCCAGATAATATAAAAACAAGTTGGATCTGTTATAAAATATATTTTCTAGATAGAGCTTCCAAAACAAATTTCACCAGTATACCCTTGCCTTATACAATAGCAATGCTTTGGTAGAAAGTTTCAGGTAATTAATTTTTAAGTATCAATATTTTTAAGCACAAGACTGAAATATTGAACACAATTATTAACGATTTGGACAAACTAAGATTTTTACTGAACATACAGAACTAAAGACTTATTAGTGCTTATGGAATATCATTTTTAAAACATTAATAGTCTCTTTACATTTCCAGTAGTCCATTATTTATTATAAGAAAAGATCTCTCCACAATATACAATTCATTATATATAATATATATTGTCACAATATCAAGTAAAACACTGAACTTAGTGCAGTCAAAAGTTCTCTCACAGTTATCAAACAGTGATTTCTAAACTTTTAAGCCAGTGGTTGCTCTAATCTTAACCCACTTAAAAGTCTACATGACAGAGCATTGAAAATACCAAGCTTGCCAGTTCTGATCTTTTAAGATAGAATGCACTGTTAAAAAGAATTGTACTTCTGAGGTAGCTCTGCCCACTTTCTGGAAAAATTTTGGGTGTGATTTATAAGCTGCTATTCAGGTCTCTGGGAATTAGTAGACAGTTTGTACATAGGATACTTGAGAGATTCAGAGAGACTCACACTACCTAAGGCAGGTCTCATTTAGATTGAGGTCTAAAGACAGCAGCAAAAGTTAAAACGGTGAAGAACTGGATTCAAATAAATCCTCTCCATATGCAAAGTGTGGTATCCCGGAAGATGAACATGTCAGTGTGCACTTTGTCTCGGCTCTTAAGGGAAGACATTGGGTTGCATGCCTACAGGTGCTATACAGGTAGGCGCTTATTCAATGCCTGAAACAAATTAGAAGAGAAAGGAGTAAAGTACTGGTGACACAGTACACAAATGGAAAACATCGAGCTATTCTTTTTACCGCTGAAAACAATTTTAAGATTCAGGAAAAATTCAACAAACAAAGTGGCAGGGTGTATGCTTCAAGTCTCTGAAGTTGTCAAAAGAATTAGAGGTCATAAAATTAGAAGTCACTCTATAACAACTATATATTTGTGTGGAACTCAGCTGGAACAGATTCAAAAAAATTTATTTTTATGAATCTGGGGTCAAAATTAAAGACCAAATGACATATTAAAAAACATGTAAAACCATTGGATAAAAAAATGTTTGAGTTAAGTATTGGGACTTTCAACAAGATCTGTGGCAGTTAACAAAGGAAGAACCTCTCAAGCAAGGCTGAGGGACAATTGGCCCAAACTCATAAGTTCTGAAGAAAGGATTTCCTCCAGCTCAGATCTCAATCCATTGGTATACAAATAAAGGAAAAATATGGAGATCCTTACCAAAAAAGAGACACACTACCCTCGATATCCTAAGAAATTTTAATCAAGCCAATGGAAAAGCTTCATTTTTAAAAGTGCATTCTGCTTTAGATGAATGGGCAGATCTACTTAAGGACTGTGTTAAAGCTGAAGGGGGACATTTCGAGTAACTTTTTTCTTTTTTTTTAATTGTTAATAAATTCATTCAAAAATTATAATAAAATATCTAAATTATCATATTATTATAACTTTACACCTTAAGATTTCTGTGACATATCTTATAGTCAGACTAAATATGGAATTAATTTACTATTTAAATTTGTTAGTAATAAAAAAGTTATTTGATCAGGTTTAACATACTACACAGCAAATACTTAGTCATAATCCCTTTGTCACTACTTTTTCTTGAAAGTAATAGATAGTCTTGAAGAAAGAGCTTCAACTTTAGTAAGAAAATAAAAGAAGTGAGTATTGAATGCAGAAAAATAGTTATAATTCCATTATCTGTTTCATTTTAATATTACACTAGCTTAATAATGAATCATGTATTTTGATGATATTCTAACTGCAAATTTTTATTTTTAACATTCAAATTGAGAGAAGGAAAAATAGTTCATATACAAGATTTATAACCCTTAATTTCACCCCTTTTATGATCTAATCAGGTGCCTCACAGGGACAGGTGCAATATACACTTCAAATTTCTAAATTTACAGTTTTTATCATTTTACTACAGTAGATTAGTTATGAATCAAATAAAATAATATTATTATCTTCCGACATTTCGGCTTATATTGTAAGCTATCTTCAGAGTTATCATGAAGGCGAGAAGGGACCTGTTATCATTGGAACAAATCTGCATGATTGATTTGTCTCTCGCCTTCATGATAGCTCTGAAAGATGGACAAAAAGCCAAAACATCATCATAAAATAAAAAATAAATTTATTTAAACTGTATTTTTTTATTAACTTTGACCAAATCCCAACAAATTCTATTATTAAATTGAGTCGCATACAAAAGATTTAAGATATACTTATAAGGTTGGTCTTCATTTAATTGTTGATAAGATTATCATGACACTAAAAATAATTTATTTGTAATTTTTTTAAATAAAAGTTGTTTGTATTTTCTTATTTATTAGATTACTATTTGCAGATAGAGAATAGTTGGCAGTAGTTTACACATTGATGATAGTATTATTTTGACCAGGATGAAAATAAGCATCAAAATAAATTGGCTCAAATTGTTAACGAAATAATGTTTTTTAATAGTTAACAATGCTTAATTAATTTTCATATACTTATTTGATCTAGCCTGTAGCTAGACTTCAGGTGTGTAAATCCCTTGCTAGTTGAAAAATAGGCTTTGCCTTACAAAGCTAATGTGAAATTAGTCATTTTTTTTCAAAGTCTAAAAATTAAATAATATAAAATAAATACCTTACAATTTTATGAACTAGTTCTAAATATTAAAAAAATGAAAGTAGGTAATGCCACAAAAAAATAGGTATACAAGCAAACCATGGGCATTTGTTCAGAAATACTTCCAGGGTGATTCTAGGGTGCTATAAGCTGGATGTCATCATAGGTATATAAAGTCTGTCATTTACTTCAACTTTCCTAATATATATACAATTTTAATTGATTGTTTTCAATTCTTTTTAATAGTTTAACTCTTTAATTTACCACTAAACCGGCTCTTTTAATTAAAATAATTTAGTTTTAAACATTTTTCTGAATTTTTGGTTTTCAATGTTTTTCTTGCATTTTTTTTCTCAACCAAATGTAGAAAATTTGGTCCTTAAATGTCCAGCAAGTCTTCCGATTGTGTCTATTGTTTCTGAGTCAGATCCAAACAGTTATAGCAGTATAGCAGCAAAAAGTGTTAAGGGCAAGTTCTTTTCAAATTTTAAAAAAAACTTATGTATTACATTTGATTTTAAATATGAGCAAGTTAAAACTGAAATTTAAAACAAAAACCATCCATTTTTAATTGAAGGTTATTGCAAAAAATAAATAAATAAAAATTGAAGAATAAGAATAAATAGATAAATGCATTTTGCCATACTTTCATTATTCTCATAATAACCTATAATTTTAATTTTAAATACAAATATGTACTAATATTTTTCAAGGGCACTTCCATGATAAGAACACTTAACTTCAACTAATTATTTTCTTCGTGAAAGAAAGCAATAATGAAAATTGTAGTTGTTAATGAAAATGGAATTAAGAGCAGCATGATTATGATTAAGTTATCACAGAATGAAATACTTTATCTAATAAAAAATTATTAAAAGTGAAATTGATTCTATATGTTTATGTATTTGTGCATTCTAAATATCAACACATACTTGGTTATTCACAAATGAAAACAATTAAGGCGGCTTGAAATTTCTAGATTGCACATCAGTAATAAAGTCTTGGCTTCAAATGGTTGTTAAGAAATTTGTATGTATCATAGCTCTGTAGTTCTACTGTACTCAAAATAAGGTCTCTATATTGCTCTTAATTGTTACATAGTCCTAGAATCCATAATTACATTTTTTTATGGCTAATTTACATCAAGATGTTCTGCTATGTCACTGAATATTTAATTTTTCAGTCAAGCTTCCTTTCTCGTTGTCCTTTTTTGTCACCTGACAAAAATTAATAGAACAGTAAACTCACAATTTTTGGTATTCTGGCTCGCAATTGCAGCTTAATATTTGATATTATCAAAGTTTAAAGTTACATAACTAATCAATAAAGCATTGAAAACTTATGAAATCTTATGGCCCATTACATCTTCACCCAGAGTACTCCAAATCACAGTCAGTACATAGGTCTTAGTTTTCCAATTACTACTGGATTGATTCAAACTAATCATCCATGTGTCTATAAGATCTGGATGAGTTATAAATTGCATTGGGTGAGTCACTGTACACTTATATATACTGCTGTAAAACTTAAATAAACTACTATTTTTTATATATCTTTAATTGGTAAATGAATTCAATATAATGAAGTTTTAATGTAAATATTTAAAAAACTTCTATTGAAAACAGATTGGGAACAAAAACTTATTATCATCACTGTATACTGCAAATGAGTTATCTTTAAATCCCTTTCCATGCATTATAATAGTAAACACAAAAAAATATATAAATTTGTATTAAGGGATATCCACAATAAATATGTATGTAAGAAAATTTCTATAATCTTTTCAAAACCAAGAGACAAAACTATATTGCATGTTTATCAATGCATTCAAATTGCATGTGCATCGATGATTGCACTAATAACAAAGCTTTAATCTATATTTTAATTATGAGACACAAAAGTTTATGGCTTCAATAGTGAATAGAAATGCCAGTAATGATAAATAAAATCTTGCTTATCCAATATTTATCTAACCTGGTGAACAAACTGAAACGTTAGACTCTCGACACTAGTGTGGGGAATTTGATAACTTAGTAGACTTGTCCTGGTAGCATAAATGGTAAATGCACTGGCCTGGATAGCAGGAGATCCAGGTTCGAGTCCTGGCTGGGACAGTTAGATTTTTATTTTGTTGCTTTGCACTAAAAATTGTTAGTATCATTCTTCATTTCATTAATAAAAATTGAACTTAATTACCAATTATTAATTAATTCATACTAAATTTTTCTTTAAATTTAAAAGATAATATCCTAGTCATAGAGATCTACTCTTCTTTGTCAAAAAGTGTTAACAAACTCATAGCCTTCCAGTTTTCAGGTTTCTATAAATATTACTGAATAATTTCATAAATATTCAATTGCATTTCATTAGAATAAAATGGGATAAATAGATATACATAAAAGAAAAATAGTGAGTACGGGTGCACATTCTGTAATAATCTAATTATGAGACAGAACTGAATCAAATGCTGCAGTATTTGGTTCAGTTCTGTCAACTGTAACTGACATTACCTGATGCTGAAGATTTTGGTTAACCTGTTAGATTTTAAAATTCTTATTAAAAGTAAATAATTACTTTTTAAAATACTCACTGGAGACATTTTCATTTTACTTGTATATAAATCATATTTTTAAAAATTAAATTCAAGTTCCAATGAAATATGTTTTAAGTACTCGACCCATTTTTCCCATGTCTGAGATATGTGTATTTTTCTGAATGTTCTACAGGTCACATGATTTAATGAATAACAATGACATTTGAAATACATACAACCTTTCACAGCATTAAGAATTATATAGATTTTGGATAAAATCAGAGTAAATATCATTTACATCAATAACCATAAAAATGACATAAAGAATAAACTAATAAAAACTGCTCTCACTAAACATGTTTTTCATGAAGAACACACATTTGACTTTGAGAGCATAATCATACTTTCCACTGAACCCTATGAACACAAACGCCTTTTGTTTGAAACCATTAACTTACAACACTATCCAGTTAACGAGAATGGAGATAGAACAAATTTCTTCAACTTATTCAAACATTTTCAACATTCTAAAAACCATTAGCACTCCTTCTCAATAAACCTGTCAAACATTTTTCCCAGTTCCAAAGTTACTTATTCCCAATAATATCCTTCCTTTTTATCTTTGTCCTTTTATTGCCCCCTTATGAAACAGGCCGCTCTCCCTTTGTACCTCCCACCCACCCTTTCACCACTCACGGTGTCTGTGGGTAATTTTTGAAAAATTATATTGGACAGGACGTCCTCTCTCGTCTTCATGATAGACAGGTTTAGTCAATTATGGCTTTAATTTATTTAATTATTTTTTCATCAGGTTGTTGTCTGCATGTTTTTAAATTCTCTTACATAGCTTTCTACATTCATACTTTTGATATCACATTACATTATGGTAATTCTATATTATAATATTGTCAATTATTATTGTATTCTCATGACATTGTATTTCTACAGCCCTGAAGATGGCTTACAATGAAAGCCGAAACTTTGGCAGATAATCTTTTTAAAAAATACACTTTTATTTAAATTTGTATTTTTTTGGATCTTCCTAGACCGAACCCCAACTAAAATCATCTAATAATTGTATACCATATTATGAAGCAAATATGCTAATGCCTTAATAAAATAATTAATAACAACTAATTTTAATAATTACAAGGGTATTAATTTACATATTTTTGTAGGAAACAAGTATCAATCATATGACCATTTTGGCTTTAATAAGTAAAATCAAAACACTAACTATTTGTAAAACTAACCTGTCATTATTATAGGCGTGTGCATGAGTATATATATACATATGAAAGAATGATTGCTATAAGAAATGAGAGTATGATGTATATCAGATTGACAGGGATCATAGGAAACAAAATTATTTAGTTTATTTGATAAAAACAAAATACATAAGATCCATTGGCTTATTTGAAAAATATGGTATTTATAAAATTAAATAAAAAGAAATTTATTTATTGCAATTTATTTACGGCAAATTTAATTTATGTAGTAAATCATAATTAATTAATTGTTTAAAAGCCATATTTAAACTTTAAAAGAATGTCTGTATAACATAAAAAACAAATAATTTTTTTTATAATTAACACTAAAAAGTGTAATGTCTTTAAAGGAAATTATCAGCGAAGAGATATAAGAAGAAATAATTCTAATAATGCACGATTGTTAACAGTCAGTTCTAAAAGTTAAAAATTTAATTACCAGAAATGCAAAAATATCACAAATACAAGCTATATCAAAGTCATTTAGACGTAGTAAGTTTATTGATAAAGTTGGCAGCCTGTTAATTAGTAGGGTGGTCTCAAAGATAATACTGTTATTTTCTTTAAATATGTTTGTGTGTTATCAATAATGGACTTATTAAATGTTCAAGAGATTGAAATTTATGTAATGCTTTAATATGAAATTTAGAAAAGCAGGACAAACTAGGAATATAATATTCCGCTTCTTGAATACATCTGGGTATTGAAGAAACAATTTGATCAACCAATGGACTGCAATAATTCCTTTTCAACATAACCCATCAATATCATAATACAGAACATCATTTGAAAGAAGAGAGAATAAAAATAATTAAATAGAATAGTTTTAATGGTAAAAAAGTATTATAACAAGAGCTCATACTTATTTATACTTAATATATTTATCAATGGCCTCTGTGTAGTGTATCTGTTATCTTTGATGTCATTGAATAAGAAAGTTCAAAGCAAATAATAGATTGTATATTAATTAGTACATTATTTCAGCCTAAAAATGTATACTTTCAAGCTACTAACTGTCTTAAATTTTGAAAAGACAATGAAGAAAAACTAAGCTTGCTAACCACTCAAGGCCAGGCAGGGGTTCATTCAACTCTCTTTATTGCATTTTAAACTACCTTCCAATATTTAGTCAAGTTTAAAGAACTTGGCTTTCAGCGTCCATGAAATGAAGCTAAGAGTTGTGTCAACTATCTTAATTTTCTTCAAATAGGTAGGTCACCTACCTTCTTTTTTTTTTAATACCTTCTATTATCAAAATTCTTCAACTTTGGAATTCGGAGACAAAGAAATTTTTACATAGTTTGAGATACAACTCTCTCACTCAAGTAAAATGTATATGCAAATTAATTTTATATTTGGCGATATATTTTTTGAAATAATATTTTAAATTGAAGTATCTGCTTTACTAATGGGAAAAACATGAATAACACTTTTTCATTTTATTTCAAAATAGCTAAGATTGATCAGGTTTTATTGAAGATTGACATTAATAAGAAAAATTACTAATTTTATCTTATAGGCTAAGGCTCTTGGTGGAACCTGTCCCTCGGATAGGAGTGGGGAATCCCTTTTTGGGCTAATCACTCGCAGGGGAGAATTTCTGATTCAGAGAAATATAGAAAACAGCCTCGGATTAACAATCTTGACTGAAAGCTTCCCTACACCGAGAGGCATACAAGGTGACAGCAAAAGAAGAAGAAGGCTAAAAACAATGAAACAAAAAATTAAAGTAGCTTTGGCTAGCTTTAAGCCAGAAGGACTTAGGTACAAGGAGGTGCTCACTTCTCCCAGTTTATACTTTAATATCTCCCTTATTATGTAATTTTTTTAAAAAACGTTATGGAATATAAATACTAATAATTACATTTACACATATTGTCAAATTTTCCATAAGACTTATTTTTATTCATAGACAACCAAAAACTAATTGGATTACCAATTTACAAAAAAAGTTTTTCTAAATTCTGTACTCAGTTTTTATTATTTCGAAAAGTGGAGCATCAACCCAATACTCTTGAATTACCTAGTTAAAAACATAAATAGCATCCTTAATTTTGAGTTATACATACAAATTATGGGATATAAATATTAGATAACATTTAAAACAAATATATTAGTTTTTTCCAATTTTCCCCTTCCCTTGTCATTGAACATTTCAGCCATTTAACTGTTTGCAGAATTATTCTCAAATTTGGTTTCTTTCTGTTAATAAATGCAGATGGTGAAAAATGTACAGACCTTTGACATAGAGGTTAGCTTGTATCACTCACATGCTAAAGGTTCTACAGTTCAAAAACTCATGTCTCCCCACCCCAAAAATTAGGTTATATACTATATGAGTCACAGATGAGATTCGTCAGTCAGCTAATGAAAATTCATCTAAAGAAGTAAGCACAAAAAAAAAAAACATAAGTCCTCTAAGGTTAATTGATGTTAAGAACAAGACTAATCACCCTTTTTATGAAAAAAAAAATAAATAAATAAAAACTACCAGATTACAAATCTAAATATATGTATGTGTGTGTGTGATAATGATAGGAAAAATCTCAGAGGCAAGCTTCAGAGATCTATACTTGTCCCATTGGCCAAAGACAAATGAACATGAATACTAACAGAGGCGGCTAAAGATCCCTAGTGATTACATTTATTTTATTAATGTTTTAACATTAATATTTATTTTTTCAAAGTGAAAAATAATTATACATTGAAAATGAGGTTGTTTTTAAATGTAAATACATGAATTTGCTTATATCAGTGGGTAGTGGACCCTTGATCAGATGTGTATTAATAATAAAACAAGTAAAAATTTATTTGAGCAATTATATATTTAAAATATATTGATCTAATATCTTTAGAAAATCAGATGTAATTATGAGTACATAATTATAAATTAGTTAAAGTTGCAGTGAGAATGGAAAAAAATATTGTCTCTTACTAAGCAAAACTACTAAGTGACCCCCTTGGGCCTAAAACAGTCGGCTGCGGAAGTTAACAGAAGGATAGTTTGAGGGAGATTGTTAGTCCTTGATCTCTTGTCATTGTGCAATAAAAGACCTAGATATTGATCTTGTCAACAATCTAGGGTGCATTGAAAAATTCTACTATCTCTTGAAGAATGAAGAAAATAGATCAAAATCATAAGATTAACCCAAAAAAGGACTTCTTAAATTAAAGTCACAAAAATAACATTAAATAAATTGTCAAAATTTCCATTTAAAAAAGTTCTTCTTTTTGTTTCTACTTTCCCCAGCATCCCATTAATTTCAAATTAACAAGTAATTAAATAAGTTCATGCTCATGCCTGCATGCACACACACACACATGCATGCAAGCGCGCGCACAAATACACACCACAAATGTGCCTAGACCATATTTATAGTTTATTAAAAGTGAAATAAATCATGATGATATTTGTGGTAAAGTAATACCACATTTAAATTTTAATTTGAATCGTACAGGGTGCTAGAAAAAAAAACTATCCGGCTAACCTCCCTGGCGGAGGTAGAACTTTTTTTCTAGCTCCCTGTTTGATTCAAATTAAAAGTGAAAATTTTTTTCAAAAGTGTTAAGTGAGGAGAAAAAAAGGATGTCGTGTAAAAACTGCACATTAGGGAGCAAAGTCATACTAATAGGAAAGGGAGTTAATTAATCACAAATCAATTACTCAAAATTAAATAAATAAATATAAAAGTAATTTGGCAAAACAAACTAATTAAAGTGGGTATTTGCTCGGAAAAGAACATTCTAACTTTGGAACCTCTATCAAACATAATTATTAATTGAACTGCATTAAACCTAAATATATTTTTACAATTATTATTCAAAAATATTCAATTAAAAAGCAAAATTGCATCATTATGAATAGAGTTTCATCTGCTTCATTACTTACATTATTTATTTAAAAAACACCAGTGGCCAAATTTTTAATTTAAAAACAATATAAATCAGTGGGTAGCACTAAAATGATAAGCTAAACACCATTATAAAAACCCGAAAAAAGAAGTTTACAGAAATGGTTATGTATCTAAAGGGCAAAACTGTCTCAAACAAGTCCTAAAGGTTTATTATATAACTACTTAAATACATTTTTTTGTATATACCTTATTAAAATAAACATCAAACATTCTATTCATTAATCAGAAAGAAGAAAGTAATGTTAAGCTGATTTTCAAATTTTAAGTAAATATTCAATAATTGTAATGCTATGGAATTGGCTTGGGTTACCATCTAGTACCTGCATAAAAGGATTTCTTTATTTCATTACTGTCATTCATTTCTTTTACTCCTTTACTGTCCACATACATACATACCATACCAAAAAGGTATTAAAGTCACGATAATAAATTAAATCTGCATATTTCTTTATATTTTGAGTCCCATGATTCCATTTTTACCATATGCATTAATATGAGAAGTAATATACTGTGATTCATTGAATTGGTTTTATGGTGGAGATCAAAATAAAGAAAAACCTCAAAATCCTTGATATCCATGATATCAACATTATGAATAGAATATACTATATATTAAATATGAATTTTTAACATTTATGATAATAGTTTCAATGAAAATGCATAATCAAACTTCTTAAAACATTTAAGAACCTTACTAAGGGTTGCGCAGTCTACCTCTCTTTAAATTTAGAAACAAAAAAGAAATCATTAATTATGTATAACTTTTTTATATTATGTTAATTTAAAAATATGGTAAAATATAAGGCATTTATATAATATAATACACTCATTATATTTCATAACATTTTTTAACAAATATGTTCAATAACTTTTTAAAGAAAAACAAGAGAATTGAAGAATATGTTCACGAATCAATCCAGAAAGAATTAATCAGCCTCTCATTCACTTCCCCTCCCGATAGTCATAAAAATAAGCTTAGTTGAATTAATTTTATCTTCATTATTTTCCTTGTAAAGATTAGACATCTTGCAGTGAAGAATATCTTCATTCTTCCTTACAAAAGTAAAGTAGACATTAATTTAGTTTTCCCATCATCATTTAAGGAAACCAATGGACATAGGAAATCTGCTTAGGTCTACACTACCCTTCTGCAATATTTTTTTAAGCAACTTTGCTTGCTTGTCTCAATGGACAGCCATTTAACTGTAATTTTGACTATAAGAGACTATCAAATAATATGGAGGACCAGAATAATGTATATGTGACATACATAAAATAGTTGAAAAAAATGGAAAATGATAAATTAATAAATTACTGCAAAAACTAAATTTACGTAACCTAAAAAATACTTACAATAGTTGGGAAAAAAAAATTAACTGAATACAGAAGGAAAAGGAAAAAATTTACATTGAGGGAGGAAAAAAAAATACGCTCATTTATAACTTAGAATCTATAAAGTGTTAAAGAGTAGAAAAAAATGCATAAAACTGGCAGGAAAGTAACTAGACAATGAACAAATAGCTCTACAAAGATAGAGTAAGTAAAATACATGAATGCCAAGAACAAAGTTAACAAAGTTAAATTAACTGACCAACAAAACCAAATATATCACAGTAAGGTACAGAAATAAATATCCTAAAATAAACATATCAAGTGTTTTTTAATGATCATTATTGCATATTTTAAGGATCTTATAATCACTAAATGTCTGAGTCATAAATATGTAATAGATGCAAGAATAATAAATAATTAGGGGAATCACTGCTTAATTCACAAAACAGTTGAAGTATAAATTCACTAACTACAAGTATCAAGACAACTAAGAATAAATATATATAAATATTTTTATTTATTTTAATTTCTTAGATTATTAATATGATCTTTAATGGGCAACTAAGCTAAACCACTAATATATTTAAAAAAGTTATATTTAAAGGGAAATCACATGCTATTTTTTTTTTTTAAGAGGTAGGAATTTTACTAACATAAGAGCTAACTTGGTGAGTTTTAACTCAACAGGATCTTACTTTATGACATAGAAGATAGAAAAAAAAGAAACTTTCACAAATAAAAATCAATAACATTTGCTCATAGTGAAATAAATGCAAAATTTTGTATATCTCTAAATAAGGGAGTATCTTTAAAATAATAAAAACATTTGTATTTACATACTTGTAATCTCCTCCTTTTGGTTTTATGTTAATAAACATTTAGGCAAATATTTTCAATAATAATTCTAATTATTTTATACTAATTTTTAGGCTTTGCTTCTAGGGTTTTAATTTTGTGCATATTTAAATGTCAAAAGGTTAATAACAAATTATGTATACTGTATTTTGAAGCATTAACATTGATATTAAGTAAAACTAAGAGAAAAAAACTAAATAGACATCAATTTAATAAATAAAATGTCTTAAAAGATCAGATATAGAAGTCTAACTGTTAACTGTTAAAGATTTATAACTGTTGATTTCAAATTAGTTTGAATACTTAATTTAAACCCCTAATAGTTATTGATCAAATCAAAATGAAATCAGTAACTAGTAGACCTAGATGGAGCATAATTCCCAAAAGTAATTAAGTAGCCCCATTAAAAAAATAAGCTAAATAGGAACTGAGGTACAGGAAATACCTTTGTTTTGTTTTTGTAGTTTTTTTGTTTTGTTTTTTCCTGCAAGCCTTGAAACATAAAATAAAATATAGTTCACCACCTATATTTTACATTTCAAGGCTTGCAATTTTGATACAATTTTGATTTAACCATTTTTTATAGGAAAAAAGGAACTAATTTAAAATCTTAATAAGTTTAAAGTTTAGAACCAAACGAGTTAAAAGTAAAAAATTCTGATTGCAACAAAATAATATATCTATAGAATAAAAAACTGTAACATAAAATTTGACTTGAAATTCGTTAAATTATGCTGGAGAGTATTTTAATAATGAGTCATGATAATGAGTGAATCCTTAAACAAACAAACAACTACCAGAAAAATAGATACTCGTTAGAAAGGAACTACCTGTCTCTAATGATAAGGTGAGGTCAGGTAAGTGATCACAGCTGATGAACAACTTTTAATGGAGTTCTTTACATAACTTGAAAGTAATAAAATTAAATACAAAAATCTATTAATTTTGCAAATAGAGATGTGTCATAGGAAGCTATTATTTTCTTTCACATCAACTAAATCGGTTAAACGACAGAGGTAATATAATTTTTTTTTTATTAAAAAAAAAATTGTAAATCACCTCCTTGGAGGGAGCATAATGGATGGAGGGAGAAACTGCTGGAGTCTGTCCATTAATCTGGACCTCGAGGCTGGACCCTTCCCTGGCCACTGGGCGATTACTTTCAGTTCTTCAACTCCACCACACATCATGTAACTAAAATAAACATACTCAATTTTAACACAATATATTACACATAGGCCTTTACTTAGAGAAAAATATCAATGCAACAGTAATTTAGACAATTATGGACATTAAAAAATGTTTCACATAATTTGCTTTCACCAATTTCCAGAACAAAAACATACTAAGAGTTTACATATAAATAAAATAAAATGTTTAGCTTGGTAATCCATTATAAATATACATCTATTTATGTGTTATNTGTGAAGTGTTATGTACTTACTGAAGGCCAATACTTTTTAAATGTTGTCCAATAAGCCTCACGATGTCTTGATCCGTTTTGCTAAAAACCCTACCAACCTCACCATTAGTTTCAGCTTTGATTTGGGTCTCCCCTTTCGTCGCCGTCGGCTCATCTTTATAATACAATAACTTAAATAGCTTTCATATGCACCATTTCATAGCATTTTTTAGATCTTAATAAGTTACATAAAATCATAATTCCTCAGCTCAAATTACGTGTAAGTTTTTTTCTTTGTTTTTTTTTATTAAATGCAATGCGCCTTAAGCTATGCAGTGGATAGCATTCAAAAATAGATTTAGCACTCTTTAATGTGTAGTTCAAATCATGCTAATAAAATTAAATACAAAAATATTTTTTAAAACAAATAAAATTTAATTAAATGTTGATTTTCCTCCTTACTCCTTACTACAGTAAAATAGAAGTTGCATAATAAGCAAAATTACAGGCTTATCTGGAAAATAGGTAACTGTATTCTAATTTAAATCTAATCTATTCAGTCATTTTTAAAACAAGGAGGAAATTAAGGAAACAATAATGATAGGCAGGTATTTATGAGAAACATATAATGAATATAATTATTAAAATTAAAAACTTTGAATGAAACAGAAAACACTCATACCAACTGCTATATTATGCTTCATCCACTTGTTGAGAAACAAAAACTTAGTATAAATTTTGGCATGTTTTTTTTCTTCAATATTTTTCATTGTAATTTCTATTTATATGTAACTAAAAATGTACAATGATAAGTTGATATATAATTATTCCTCTTCTGCCTGGCTTCTATAAGCTAATATTTCAGAATAGCAAAATAAAAATCTTGCTGGGATACAAATTGTCTTCTGTGTCAGGAAAGAACCTGTCTATCCACACACTAAACACTAATAAGCTAATTTGAAATATATTCTAAAAGAAAGCTATAGGATTTTATGAAAGAGTGAACTATAATAGACAGTAAAGAAAAAAATTGGTTAAATTTAATTAAGGAAGATTCCTTTCTACAAAGCACTTAAGCCTTAAAGACATTTTCAAAACTGCACCTTAATTTATGAATCTGGATGTGATTTTAAACTTTTTAGTAATTGAAAACCTAATCCAAAACAAAACTATAAAAAGAAAAAAAAACTATGACCAACATAAAAATTACAAAAATTTTGCTTAAAATGGTTTTGAATATCTGGCTGGGGAAATTGAAATCCAATGAAAAATTGTCAACATAATATACAATACAATAATAGTACCACGAAAAAAGTTAAATAGTAGTTTAACTAATAATAGTAAAACATTATTGGCTGGTATATCTAGAAATTCTATATGCTTCTTAAAATATAAAAAGGCTGCAATTTTTCAAAATGCAATTAATAAAGTTCACAAAAAATAAACACCTAAAAAGTAACTAAACCAAAATTATTGACTTAAAATTCAATTCAATGAGGAATTAAATAATCCTATCTCTAAAGAAAGTGAAGGTAATCTTTATTTTAGGATTGTAATAGTAGACAAATAACTCTCCCAGAAAAAGAATAAATAATAAACAATTTATTTTTTCCAAATGTAAGTTATGTAATCATGAATTTTCACAATAAGTAGATTAGCAAACATAGCTAGCTATCTGCTATTTAACTCACAACCAAGGTGAATTTTCAGCAATAAATATAATTCAAAGGTTATTTGAAGAACCCCAAAATCAAATCATTGTTCAACATTTAAGTAAATAATAATAACTAAAAAACTAGGAAAATGAATTACCTGCTAATTTCATGAACTCTAGCTGTATTATGATGTAAAGGAGTTAATTCATCTCTAAGAACATGAAGCGCTTCCAATAACCTCCCATCTTCAAGGAACTCTAAGTATTTTTGTTCAAGAATTAAGAATTTCATTTCCTTAGAAAAAGAAATGTTCTTATTAACAAGTAAAATGACAAAAACACACAAAACAATGAATAGTAATAATAAAACTTACTGCTAAACTCAGTGATGATTTCTCAAGCAAAGGCTTCAATTCATTTAAATCATTATCAGCCTATAACCCATTTAGAAAAAACCTTAGTTATCACAATGTTTTGTTTAATCTCAGTTATAATGAATGGCTGACAACTCACCTTACTCCATTCACCTTCCATAACATGCTGACGAAATTTAGCTGCTGCTGGATGGTCTAATCTGCAGCCCGATTCCTTCATAAGCATATCAGCAGTTTGCCTGGAAAATTTTTAGAAACTGTAAAATAAAATTAGAACCAAGATTTAGTTGCTAAAGGCATTGTCACTAAGGCATATTAGTTTGTTGAAAATAAAATAAGAACCATGAGTTAGTTTTGAAATTATCACTTTTGAGGACTTATTCACCATAAAGAATTCAATTTTTCTAATAAAAAGTCCAGACCTACATCATTATTTTAGAGACAGACAAGAATATACCTAATAAACAGATATTTATAGCGAAAAATAATACTATGCCTAATACTTGTAGCATAAATTAAAAAAAAATAGATATTGAAAAGAAATAAAAAATTTCAGAGTACAGCATGAAAAACGAATGACGGATTGAAACATGACAGTGGTTGTCAAAACGTTAAATAAGGGGAGGAAAAATAGACGACTTGAGGAAGTACAATTTAAATTGACAAAAACAGGCACACATTACGAAATAGTAAGTATAACGTAATAATTCTAAAAATAGAAAAAAAATATTGAAAACAATAAACCATAAATAAAATAAAATGTGAAGTGTTATGTACTTACTGAAGGCCAATACTTTTTAAATGTTGTCCAATAAGCCTCACGATGTCTTGATCCGTTTTGCTAAAAACCCTACCAACCTCACCATTAGTTTCAGCTTTGATTTGGGTCTCCCCTTTCGTCGCCGTCGGCTCATCTTTATCTCTATGCTGTAGCTGTGGTGAACAGCCATTAGCTTGCATCGTAGCTTCTATCGAAGTACGGGACTTTTTTCGCGGTGGCGGGTCCAAGCCGCCGTCTTCCGGATCTCCCTTCGAGTCCAGGCTGCTATCGGACCTCCGTCTTGGATTGGATTCGTTCCGTCCCGACCTAAGCAAAAATTCAACAATTTTTTGATGGTACAACCATCCCCCAGTTGTTAACACAGATGGCAGACAGCTGAGCAATGTTTAGGTCCGTGACGTCACACAAGTATGGATTCCTTTGTTTTGCTCGTCATCCGCTAGGAGTGTGCCCAAAAGTGGCATATATAATATGAGTTATACATACAAATTAGTGTTTGCTTTATATTATTTAAATTTATACTATATCTGACAATTATTTTTTTTTTTTTACAAATTTTTGGGTTTTTTTTTTATATACAATTTATATACATAGTATTAATCATCTTCTTTTATTTTTAGTTTATTTTCTTCGATTAAAATTTAATGTACCAACATTTTTCACAAGTAAATCTTTAATTCTTTATTACGAATAATAATAAATTTTTTCAATACCATTATACATTTTTTTTTAAATATCGACTAAATGTGCTGCAATTAAACTGATTATTACAGATCGAATTACTCTGAAAGAAGATCAGAAAATATCTAAAAACTCAATGACTTAGAGAATAAGTTGTTGAATATAGAGTTTGTAATTATCAATGGAAACGAAGTTTTCATCTCAATTTCTATATCCATAGTTCAGGAAGTGGACTACAAGACTCACCAAATTTAAATTAAGTGCTATTTATAAATGAGTTATTTTCATCATAGGGTCCCTCCCTAAAGCTATTTATATTATACAAAAAGTAGATGGGAATTTATAAAAATTGGAGAACTTGAATTAATAGTTAAGTGTGTGCATACATATTATATGTTATCAAATTATTTTATAGAACTCTTCGGACAAATCAATTTATGCAAAATTTTTCTTGACGATTATTTAAAAAAAAATTAAATTAAGTTTTTAATTTAGCAGATTTCAAAATACTGTAGTGTTATTTATATGTGCATACTCTCATGTGTATTTGTGCCCTTGGTCATTTGGTAAATGCATATATTACAATACTCCTAGACTAAAATATATTGCTCTCCTGAATGAAGTGACACAAGGTTAAATAAATTATTCACAAACTTAAAAAATATAGTTTTTACTTCTTTTTGGCTTTTTCTTTGATTTCTTAAACCAAATTATTTAGACCAGAAACTATGTTTCTGCAAAGTAATAGTCACAATCAAATTAAGCATTGAAAATTTCAATGACTTTAGCCCAAGTCTCATGAAATTTAGGTCTTTAGCCTTTAAAATATTTTTATTTTATTTATATTAAATAAAATATTAAATTTTTTACTCTTGAATTATAGTAATTTGTTTTCTTGAGTATGAATAATATTATATTGATAATTTGAAGAAAACCAACCATAAGTTAAAATTTATTAGTTTGATAATATACATTCATAATATGTATCAGACACCTTTGAGTCATCTTTAGTCCCAAAATGTTGTAATAAATGTTAAAAAACAACAATAATTAAAACAGAAACAATGAATTCTTTACCAATATCTATTTATTAAAATAGAATGTTATATTATTTTTTGCACTTATAAAATGATATAGTTGTTCCATTATTTAATATTCAGTCTTAGAAAAAATATATATTCTTGGATTTTTGACAGAAAGGAAGTCTGTCATGTAGGAACTGCATAAAAGAAACATTTATCATTCCTATTAGATGTTTTTTTGTTGACCTATCAAGGTAGATAAAAAAAAAGTGTATTTTTAAAAATTATCTGCCGATATCTTGGCTTAATTGTAAGCCATCTTCAAGGCTGTTGAAATACAATGTCATAAGAATACAAATAAAATTAAAATAAAAAATAAATGATTTACAATATTATAATATAGAATTGCCACAATTAAATGTAATATGATATCAAAAGTATGAATGTAGTAAACTATGTAAAAAAATTCAGCATGCAAAACAAACGATTAAAAAATTAATTAACCACACCTACCTATCATGAAGACGAGAGGGTACACCCTGCCCCTTAGTTCACATTTTCAAGACTGAGAGGAACAGTTTAAAAAAAAGTTTTTTGAAAAGCACACCCTGAGTGGTAAGAGGCGGTAAGTACAAAGGGAGAGCGGTCTGCTTCAAAAGGGGCAATAAAAGGACAAAGAAGAAAGGAAGGGTATTGTTGCGGATAAGTAACTTTTGGAACTAGGAAAAATGTTTGACATTTGATGTTTCAAGATTTATTGTGAAGGAGGGCTAATGGTTTTTCAGAATGTTGAAAATGTTTGAATAAGTTGAAGAAATTTGTTCTATGTTAGTTCTATCGTTAACTGAATAATGTTGTAAGTTAATGTGAATGGTTTCAGATAAAAGATGTTTGTGTTCATAGGGTTCAGTGGAAAGAATGGTAATCTTCTTCTAAGTCAAATGTGTTTTTTTCATGAAAAACATGTTTTGTTAGGGCAGTTTTTATTAGTTTTTTCTTTATGTCATTTTTATGATTATTAATTCTACGGGAAATAGGGTTTTTAGTTGTACAATTTAAGAACAATGGCAATTAGGAGTGTAACAAGGAATTTTAAAAACAACATTGGTTCTGTTAGGAAGGGGAATGGGGTCTTTAAGGATGGTATAAATGGATTTTAGTTTGTTATTAGTGGAAAAAGCAAGCTTAAGATTAGGGAAAGTTTTTCTGAGAGGTTTCTTAATATTTTCAGCAAGTTTTGGAATATAAAGGAGAGAACGAAAAATAGGGTCATTATATTGAGGGAGGGGTATAGTTGGAGAAGTGGAAATAAAAAATTCTTTTACAAGTTTTTTAATGGTGTGAGTAAGAAAACCATTGGACAGGAGGATGTCAGTAACACGTTTAATATTTTTGCTGTGGAATATCTTGTCAGATAGTGTGAGTGATCTGTAGATGACGTTTTTGGCCACATTAATTTTTTTATGATGAGGGTGAGATGAGATGAAGTGGAGGAGACGATCTACTGCCAAACTTCACTTAATCTTTCCTGGCGAAACGATTCATCACAGTCCAGATTGGCAGCATGAAGCGCTTAAATAATGGAATTACCCAAGGCTGTGTTCTTTGATTGATCACATCCAAAATTCCTCCAAGTAATTACTTATTTGTGGTTAACCTACTAATTTTCTTTAAATTCTAAAGTATACACTGGGCCAAAAAAATTCTTAAAATATGCTAAAGAAACTTAATTCAATGGCTAAATAACTTAAAATTCTCTTTATACAAAATCGAGTCCTTCCTGTTCTCCAAAAAGACACTCAAGCACATCACTCAATTTAACCCTTGATGATAATAACGCGTAGTTTGTAACAGAAACCAGATTATTAGGACTAATAGTGAATAAAAAACTAACGTGGCTCAGCCATTTATGATACATGAAAGTGACTGAATGTTAAAAGAGACTGAAACTCATGAAGGTCCTCTCCAAAACCACTTGGGGAACTGCCAAACACCCTCATCATCTAATAGTGATGTATGGCGAAATCTCTGAAGGAGGTTTATGGTCACATCTCATAGTTTAGTTCTGAGATCATAATTATCCCTCTGAGATGTCCCCAGACAACACTATCGCCCTCGCTTATGATGGCTTACAAGTTAAATTGAAATGCCGGCATTAATAACCCAAGAAATTTAGAGTATTTTATTTTTCTGATCCTGGCCAAAACCCTTATTACTCGAGTATAAAAATTATGTGACTAATCTATCTCATAAAACCATTCAGTTATCCAAAAAATAAATAACCTGTTCTTCTCCAAAATAATATCTCCTATAAGTAAAATGCTGGAAACCATAAAAATAATTCCAATTTCTTATCTTACTAATTCCTGTAAAATAAATCAAAATATATTTCATATACATCAATTTTTACGCATCTGATTTCATTATGAACTTATAGTGCTCTATGAAAGGCCAAATTCATAAATTTAAGCCTGTTTTCCCCACCCCTTTGCAGAGATGATGGGACTTGGACAGATTCTGATTATAAAAATCAGAAGACCTGGCCCCCACCTCAGGCAAACCTTTAACCCAAATCCTGATCCTTATGATCATTCCAAATTCTATGAAACTGAAGAATTTATAAATGTTCCAATTCCTAGGTCTCCACCATCTGAAGCCATGAACCTCTTAGAAGTTAAAACCTTATATCCAAGTTGCCCTAGAATAAATCCCATAGACACAACCTAATCACCTCCCCCATCCTTTTCTTCTCCCTTTAAAGATATTTCTTTTCCTTACCTACCTTTGAACTGAGTTCTCTGCACCACCTGGAAATTATCAACTATTATTATTTTTCCCAAACCTGGAAAACTCACTAACTTATATCCTCTTCATACTGTCTAATTTAGCCTCCTCCCAGTCATGTCCAATTGTTAAAGAAAATCCTCTTGAAAAGAATATTGACAATTCTTGACTCCTACAACCTTAATCCTAATTACCAATTAAGATTTAGAAACAAACACTCAACAAGGTCTTTTATTTGTAGATCACATTTTCCTTGCTATTCTTCATACTGCTCTACTGCATTCCTTGACATTGTCCAAGCCTTCAAAAGTGTTTGGCATTGGGGCTTGCTCTTTAACCTGACGAATGGTCCTCTTTCAGCTCTACTATCTTATTTTTCACTTCTAACTATCCCACGAAAACAGATTCTTCCATGTCTGCCATGTTCTTCAGTATTCTAACCACATGAAAGCAAAAGTTTGCCAGACAGGTGTTCTTGGTCCTATTCTCTATACCCTTTTCACTGCCGACATCCCAATACTCTCCTAGAGTCCTATGCTGATGACACAGCTATTCTATCCTGTTACTCTGATCTAAATACTGCTGCAGATATTCCTCAACTCACATCAATGCCATTTCCCTATAGTAGAAACTGGCAAATAAAGCTCAATGATAAAAAAATCTAACAAATCAGTGTAAAATTTACACTCAGAAAAGGCCAATGCTCCTAAATAAAACCCTACTACCCTCTAGCAGTTTGCTGCCTTGGATTCGATCTTGGCATCAAAACTCACTTGGAAGATGCACCTACAAACTAAAAGCGAAAAACTTAACAGATATTTTGGACAGCTCTACTGAGTTCTTAACCACAATTCTTAGTTGTCGGTAGAAAACAAACTGACGATATACAAGAAACAAATTTAACCCCAACTAGACTGGCATCAAACAGCAATGCTCAGCGAAGTCATCAAATATCAGTTCCAATCCTTGTCATCATCCTAAATGCTCCGTCCTATGTGTCCAATAAAATCATCCACACTGACCTTCATTTACTTTTCGTATCCGAACTCATCCCCATTGGGGTTTCCAAACTCCATGCTAACTTTCAAGGGCATATCAATTCACAAGAGTCCTCTTTGGGCTCCCATCCCATCTTGAACTCCCCAGGATAGATGAGCAAGAAAACAACATAGATAATCAGCAAATTATGTATTGCATATATTTTTATACAGGAAATAATTATCAATAAAGAATTTTCAAGTTAAAAAAGTTAACATCTAATTAGGCAAAAACTACTTATATGCTCTGCTGTATTTAACATTTTGTTCCAGAAAAACAATTACAAAAGTTATGAGCAACCATTACTTTAATTATATTTATTTATTACATGATGTTATATTAATTTTAATAACATGATTTCAAATTCCACTTAAATTTAAAAATGTAATATTACACATTATACTAGAAAGTTTTGTAGTAGATATAAAATGTTATGAAGTTTATAAGCTGGCATTCGTTACTGATACTCTAAAATTACTTTATGGATGGAGGTTGGTTGGTCGACGAGTATTATGTTGGAGAAATTAGGCTTTCGGCCAGGAACAGAAAAATAAAATATTCCAAAATTAATGGATAATTATTTTATTATTGCCAACGCTTAGACTTCATTTGTAAGTCACCATCGGGGTGATAGTGATAAATGGAGAGGTTTAGATGGTCACATCTCAGAATTCACAACTAAACTTCTGATGATAATTTAAACTTCTCTAAATTAGTTCTGCACTTTATTTATTTTTCTGATCCTGGCCGAAACCTTGACTAATTTCTCCAGTACAATTACTTTCTTTAGTAAAATTTTATGTCTTAACAAGATAGATTGATTTATTTCCTATTTAGCTGTTTAATATTCCCTCATAATAAACAAATGTATACTTTTAATGATTTGTATTTTTAATTTACATTTTCTTTCCCAATACTAATTTTAATTCTTCAAGAGAAAGAAACATTTTCAAAAATTGTGTAAAAATTAATCACTGAGTTGTTAATAATAATCATAGAGAAATCACTCATTATTAAACAGTTAAATTTAAAATAAAAAGGACAGAAAGAATTAGATATACATTTGACTTTAAATTTGGGACTCAATGACTAATTTGTGTTTTAAAAAACAGTAGTGTTTACTCTACTTACCAATATACTCTATAATAATTTAAAAAAAA